>VZRQ01007867.1:90819-103498 GCA_013397975.1 Machaerirhynchus nigripectus | reverse complement strand
CATTGACCAGATACTATTAAAACTTTCTGGACTGGAATAAAAGAAGTCTTTAATATTAAACCTAATTGTTGTTGCTAAGCAAGAAGAATTATTCCTGCTAGCTTATAACTCTTGTGGCTTGTACTCAGTTCTGTAAAAAACAACAGTGGAATCCCATTATAACGAAGTAAAAAATAATTTCGGAGTATGTATTACTTAAATCAAAATGTACTGTATAAATATGAAATTTTCTTGAAAGAAAGTGTTTTGTCTGCCTTCTGATATCAGAGGGTTCAGAGATCTTCTTATTCTTGTGTCACATTAGAAGCACAGATTACAAAAGGAAATGTTTCCTGCTATTTTCATGTCCCAGTTGATTTCTCAGTTTTGTGTCAGCCAGCAAATGACCAGCATCAGCACTGTGAACTTAGATAAAGTGATTCTGTACATCTGCAGAAGACTATACAACAGTTAAGAGCACATAGTTACCACTTTGATAAGCTGCAAATCTTGATTCTTAGCAAAAGATTTGTGCCAAGAATTTTGTCGGTGAACAGCAATGGTTAAATTTTTTCAGTAAAACACACTACTATAAAATTCAGTTTATAAAGAGCCTTAGCATATTCTGGTAAGTCTATTTCATAAAATAGGTTGCCATCATTGATAAATTTTATTTTATTGATAGATCTGTTCTTATTGATTTAAATTTAACACAAATGTATTTGACTATTTAAAAGAGCACCCTAAAACTGAAAATATAAATATACACTGCTGTAGAGGAGAAGTTTGTTTGCAGGCAGTTTGATATACAGAAACACAACTTTGTTTGCACCTTTACTTCTGCCAGCTTCATATTGTACCTTTTGTTTTCCCATGCATTCTGCAGTGTGCAAAGTGAAAGTTACAGAAATATTTTAAGATCTTAACATTAAGGAGTGAAACAGACCCATGCCAACAGTTGTTTTTAATTTTAGGTTTTTTACGTTTTGCTCGCAACTTGAAATTAAGCCACTGGTCTCCAAAACACAGTTTTCCTCCAGGACAGAAGCACAGATTTCTTAAAAGCTATTCTTTAGAAGTTTGCAGGCTGCTCTGCACTCTGCATGCAGCTGTGCTGTGAGAACTAGTGACAACACAGGGCATTTCCTTTGATAACTAAAGTCAGTGCATGCGATTGATCAATAAACCTTAACTGAAGTCAGAGAACCTACTTCTTTTGTCGCAACATAAAATTTCGGATTTCAGCAGGACCAAGCAGAAGACCTTTCAGACCTAACAGAGCACATTCTCTCCTGTCTGGAGTAGAAATTTTTTTCACTGCGGTCAGCATGCTTCTATTTTATATACTTTTCTGCACTTCTGAATTCACAGTGATAGCTCAGTGAGATTACTTGTGAAGCAAACTTCAGTTTCTGAGCTTTAGCTGCAATATTTTCTTGGAAATAAATGACAATTTTTTTTTATTTTTTTTTTTTTAGTATGAATGTTTTATGTCTCCAAGATTTTCCATTTCCATTTTGAATTAAGGATAGATGTTCAAAATAAAACATCAAGGCAATACTGCTTTTGTGTGAGACGGTGTTTGGGTTGTTTTTAAGAGTATCTGTTGGGTTGCTAAAACCAAATGGGAAAATCCAGTTAAGGATTGAGTATATTTTTATGTTTGTTTGTATTTAAATACTTGTGTTGTCTTAAAAACTAGAAACTCATTCGTGAGGAAAAGATGATTATTCACAACACAAAAATTAAACGAGAGCTTATTTCTACAGAGAAAGAAAGTATGGTTGAGGTTGGAAGGGAACTCTAGGGGTCATCTTGACCAACATGTCTGCTCAAGTAGAGCCACCTGAAGCAAGTTGTCCAGGACCATGCTACACAGCTTTTGAACACCTCCAAGGATGGAGATTCTGCAACATCTCTGGGCAATCTGTGCCCAGGTCACCCTCACAGTAAAAAAAAGGTTGCCTTATGTTCAGGTTCCCTGAACCTCTTGTGTTTCTGTTTGTGCCCATTGCCTCTGGTCCTGTCACTGGGTACCACTGGAAAGAAGCTGGCTCTGTCTTTTTACAGTCTCCCTTCAGATATTTATATACCTTGATAGGTTCTCCATTTCAGCCTTCTCCTTTTCCGGCTGAAAATTCCCAGCTCTCTTGGTTTGTCTCACGGCAGAGGTGCTTAATCACCCTTGTGGGCCTTCGCTGGCCTCGTGCCAGCTCTCTTTAAAAAGTTTAAGTTTTAGATGCAGGAACAGAAATAACAATTTAAAACCATTCCAGCATATTTAATGCACTCTTGATTTGTCTTCCAGCAATTCATCGAGAACAGCAGCGTAACTGCTTGTTACAATGAACTGGTTCAAATAGAACATGGGGAAGTGCGATCTCAGTTCAAATTACGGTATGTGGAAGTGTGAGAAACTGCAAATACCAACCTCTTGGTCTAAATAATTGTATCATGTTGCTTTCTGCTTCTTCCCAGCTATGCATATGTGTGCCTTGCATCTGCATGTATGTGTATGTAATGTGTCTGTATGTATGTAATATACTACACTTTTGTATTTTCTTGTTCTGTTATTTTGTAAAGGACAAACTCAAGTGCCGTAGTAACTGGTACCCTGAGAAAGTGTGGTCAGTGCAGGTATGGGCTGTGAATTTACATGATGGTAAAACTTCACAGAGCCATTCTTGATCTCGTGTGTCTGAGATTTCATATTCGAAGGCTTGAGCTGAATGCGATCTTGATTCAGCTCTGAGTTTTTATTTTCTTGCTTGGCCAAGAGTTGGCAGGCCAGGAGCACACTTTTATATGTTAGTGAGAAGTTAGATGATGTTCATTCCCTTGTGCACTTTTTCCTTAATGTGACTAATTCTATATTTAATATAGGTGTTTTTGCATGCATGCAGATATTTTTGCAATGTAACCATATGAAACTATAGGAAAGAAATGCAGAGAAGGGGCTGTTCTCTCTGTAGCATAAATTAATTCCAGTTCCATCTACAGAAAATACTATCACTTTTCTACAGGTTTCAGTGTCTGTTTAAGCAGTTGATTTTTCTAAGATTTTTTTTGCAAACCGATACCAAAATGACTTCACATTTTAAGTGATTGCATATTCACACATGCAAACTGCAATTACAGTAAAATTTCAGGGAAAAATATTGAATTTTGGTTTACACAATTTTAATAGTTGTTTTCCGTAATTCAGCAGGACTGTCTTTCCTCTACCTCTGTCTTATTAGGCAGATGCCTTTAAAACTAATCAGAACTGATATGGTTATGGAATTCAGGTGTAATTCTTTTTTTCATTTGTGTGGTTTAATTAAGTGGGGAAGAGAGTGCTGCACTGCACATCTGTGCCCCTTGTCGCTGATCTGCAGGTCTTCTATGCAGCTTTGTAAAAGTGAAAGGGAAGAGAACGCAGAAAGTTAGTTGATAGCATTAAACCCAGGATACGTCACATGTTCAGACACAAGAGAAATGTGATGAAAAACTAGCACCACCCCAGAAAGAAGTATATGAGGTCACATCAGCACTCAGAAGCATCTTTCCATTCCTAGCTTGGACTCCAGTTTTCCACATAGCTGGTTCTGATTTGAAACTTGGTTGGACATCTGTGTGCTAATTAAAGGGGATATGGGCCATTTAAACTTTTAATTTTGCTGGCTTGCTTGCCAAATCAAAAGAAAATACTAAGGCTTGAATAGTGCAAACGTATCTGTGTGTTTTCTTACAGAAAGTCTATGTGATTACGTTTGTTAGCAGCTGATGTACCAGACAGGCTTCTATCACTGAGACAAATTAGTTCCTTCACACAGAATAAAATCACACTCAGGAACCAGCTTGAACTGCTAGAAAATCACGTGTAAAATTACACTCTGAGCTCCTTTTACTATATGAGCAGAAACACTTCCGTCATCTTCTGTATAAAACACTTTTTTCCTACAAATCTTCATCCACATGGCTGCATGTCTGTGTTTCTGTATATATCTCTTCATGTATCCTCTTTGGTTTTGAGTTACTTCCGCAATAAGCAGAAGTAACAATGCCCTGTATTTCTTAATTCTCTAGTCACTGGTACTAATTCAAACCCTAATATGCAGCCTGCAAGCAAGATGTTCCTTTTAGGTAAATACTGTACACAGGAATGTTTATGCACAGTGCGTTTTTGCTCCCTAAAATGAGACTTATATAGAAGATAATTAATTTGTCTTTAGTCCAAATCAAAGATGAAGTACTGATATCTATCAAAGCAAGTATGCCTGGCTTGTTTCGTCTAGTATGCACTCTTCCTGGCCATGGTAGGGTGTTGGAACTACGTGATCTTCACGTCCCTTCCAACCCAAATCATGCTATGATTCTATGAGATACACATTTTTCCCTAGTCTTAGGAGCCTATATTACTGTTAATGCCATCCTGTGTAAATCATAATTAAGGAATTTGAATTCTGTAGCAAGAAAATGAGGCTTTTGTTTTCCTGCATTAGTTCAAGGATAGCCCTGAAAAAAAAATGGGGAATGAAGACCATCTCAGTCCTTAAAGATCAGGATGTATGGAGATGAAGTCACTGCATTATTACTTGGAAGCAGGAAAACTGGTATTTTTTGGACTAGAACTTTGACATGGCTCTATTGCTTCCTTTAACTTTGTTGTATTACAGTTTCCTTGATAGTGCCAATCTACTTGCTGTATTGAAAACTTTGTATATACCTGCTGTCATGATTTTTGTGTTCCCAATCTTAAATGATCATAAAACATTCTGATGTAATAGTAATGTGTTATTTTTACTGCTCATTGTTAGCTCCTGCTGTCCAGAGCATGTATGTAGGTACAAGCATACTATTAAGATGCTGCAGTACCTGTGAGCACTTTTATAATGTAACCTGCAGTAAAAGCACGTTTTAAAAAAAAGGGATGTCTGATGTAAAAAAACCAGGGATGTCTGAGGCTGGATGTTTTGAAAAAGTCATAATAAAGATAGTGACATGGTCTAGTCAAAACAACTGCTACTTTGTGGCTCATCTACCGATAAGTGCAATTTAATAATGTATTTATAGTGAACAAAATGTTCTAACGAAAGAACTAATGAGCTAATCATTTGCTAATTTCAGGGCTTGTAATGCAGTGTTTACGGCATTAGACCATTGTCAGGAAGCTGTAGAAATAACCAGTGAAGATCATGTCATTCAGGTAGGGGGGAAAATGTTAACTATTTTATAGAATTTGAAAGGAGGAAACCCAAAGAGATCTTTGCTAAGTAGTTCCTGTTCTATTTCAGTATTTTACTTTTGTTCTCCATTAGCCTTGTACAATGAACTGCTTAATTTCTGGTTTCTGCACGCTGATGCCTGCTGAATTTTTAAGGCTTTTCCTTCTGTAACTTCATTTAGATGATAGTTTTCAGTAATGTTGTTTCTGGTAAAACCTGCATTCGTTCTCTTTGTGTGCTTTCTGACTGAAATTGATTAAAATTTTAATTGATTAAAATCGAGTCCCATCCAGCAATGGTATATCACCTTCTCTGTTCAGCCTCTTGCTTGAGTAAAATGTTTCACCATTACACAGTATTTTTAGATGAGAAACACTGAGTTGTAGGGATGTGTGGTTGTGCCTTTAGCCATATAACTTGTCACACTTTGATACTTATATGTAAGTTATTGTCCTTTAAATAAGCTCTTTTTGTTATTGTCCTAATGTACCTTTGTTTTGGCAGTATGTTAATCCAGCCTTTGAACGGATGATGGGGTACTGCAAGGGAGAGCTTATTGGCAAGGAGCTCACTGAACTACCTAAAAGTGATAAAAACTCTGCAGACCTTCTGGACAACATAAACACATTTATCAAAAAAGGAAAGGTAAGCAAATAAAACAAACTCCTGTGAAATTGCTACAGAGTTTTATTCTGATTTGTTTTTTATTGCGGTAGGTTTAAGAACACAAGATGTGTTCTTCACGAGTACACACATATGGCCAGAATTCTGCTTCTCAGATGTCTAAGCACAACAGCCCATGTCACAGACAAGTGACTACAGATCTCATTAGCTTTGCTTTTAGGATCTGACTGAACTCCTGCTGATTTGTTGGCTTAAGATCAGTATCAGAATGTTTTCTGTCTTTCTGTTTTGCTTAGAGCCCATGGAGCTTTTGTTAGTTGGAATGTAACAGTTTGTCCCTCAGTCAGTCTCTCAGGTGGCTGAATCATCCAAACAAAATGTGTAACTGTTCTGTCGAACAGCAGAGCCTTCACTGATTGCATACTTAAAAGCACCAAAATGTATTGGCACCCAGTGAGTTTTGCTTTCCTAATAACTACAGTTAGAATATCTGCAGTGTGCTGTGAACTCCTGTCATTGTGGTGATGGGCCTGGCAATACATTCCCCTAACACATGCAACAGTCTCCTATCCCATCTCCTCTGGGTTGAAGAAGTACCTGTCACCCTTCACTGTCTCACATTCTGCTTCAAGAACTTTTGGGAGTTCTTAAACCTTTGAGTCACATCCAGCAATGATCTGAGCTTTGTGAGTCACTGTCTGGAGTTGTTTGCAGGTTCATCTTGGTTCATTAGCAGTACCCACAGGCCATTCCTGCTGTGCTCCTCCTCATTTATATGGGCTGCCCAGCAGCTAGCACAGCCTGCTCAAAGATACCTTCTACCCATTTTCCAACTTCATCCCACTCTGGTGCCAGGTAGTTCCCTCCCTAAAATCGTTCCTCTTTGAGCTTAGTTGAAGGACATCTTTAGATCAAGGACCTCTGAAGTTTAGCATATATATTGCGTGACAATCGACAGCTTCAAAGCTGAATGGTGCTTGGCACAGGGTTCGTTTCTTCTGGTCCCAAGGGATAGCCTTGGATGTGTTGCAGCCACTGTTCCTTACGGTGGCACCTAGCAAGAATGTTTGTCACCTCTTTAAGAAGATGATACCTAAAGTTCCTTGTAAAAATTGTAAAGTTCCTTGTAAAAAATACTTTCTCCCAAGAGAAACATTATACTGTCCTTATGTTAGTTAAAGGTGCTGCTCTCCATTGGGTGAGTAGTTGCTGCTCTCTCTCTCTCTGTTATACTTAATAGTATATTAATTTTATATTATTTCTAAAAGGACAACCATGAAATAAAAATAATAATTTAGTACATAAGGACTATGTAATAATAAGTGAGTATTTGCAAGCTATGTATACTCAGATGCTGTCTCTGCTGTGTGTGTTTCCTAAGGAATGGCAAGGAGTTTACTACGCAAGAAGAAAATCAGGAGACAGTATCCAGCAGCATGTGAAGATAACACCTGTGGTCGGTCAAGGAGGGTAACTAACTTGTCCGAAACATAATTGCTTTCTGGGTTTTAGGGCCTTCTCTCTGCTTTCTCCATCTGTAAGTTTGACATGATCCTCCATGTATTTAGCAACTGGGCAACCCCCATGTTTGTGTGTGTGCTTGTACGTGTTCCCACCTTCGCAGTTTAGAATGGACACACTGCCAAATTCAGCTCCCAGATGTGCAGAACTCCTGGAGCAACAGAAGGATCAGGTGTCCTGGGATAAAAACCTCAATGTTACACTTCATGAAGGTGGAGCTAGTCACCCAGTTGTCTTGCTGGTGTTGGGCTTGGTATCTGTTTTCCTGAGGGTTTGGAGATCTCTTCTTTAGAAAATAGCAGTGTATCACTTCTCTCTTTACAATTGATACGTAACAAGTGATTATTTCTGTTGCTAGGCAAATAAGACACTTTGTGTCCCTCAAAAGGCTGCATTGCACCAATGAAAACAACAAACAGGTACTGTATTTCTTTCATGTGATAATTTTCATAGCTTTTGGTAAACTGATATTTTTTGGCTTATAAATTTTCCCAAGAAGATGTGATTGATCTATATTGTCAATGAGATTCTCATCGATTGTTGGATCAAGCAAGAAAACTTCAACATTTGCATGCATTATTCTCCTTTTGTAGGACTCCTGAGTAGAGGAACAACACCTTTAATTTTCTGGAGCATGGATATGACAGTTGAATCTGTGATGCTGTGGAGCAACACAGACCACAGTTCTAATGGAGTTCAGGGCCTTTTTGTAGAGCTGTTCTTGCCAGTCTGATCTGGTGCACTTGTGCCAGCTAATGACCTATGCTCCGTGGTTCCAAGCTTTGGCAGTGTGTGGTACTTATATAAAGCGTAGCCTTCATGCAGGCCCTGAGAGTTCACACACCTGCCAGAACAGGTGCTGTGGAAGGGTGTAACTCAAGCCATAACCCGAGTAACCCAGCAATAGTGGCTGACATGGGTGTCTGCAGTCCAGACACAAATCCACACTACCTGCTTCTGCAACAAACTTGGTGGTGTGGGGAGCTGTTTGCAGTCATCTTCTCCAGGTTTCCTCCCTCTGACAGTATCTGAGGGAAATTACCATATCATATACTTTGCCCCAAAAAGACTCTAGTAAGTGCCCTGTAAAGAAGTCTGGACTTTCATAAACAAAGGAATGAGGCCTGTCTTTGGCATTTGGTCTGAAGGGGTGAGATAGAAAGTGGGAAGCACAAGAAGTAGCTGGAAACATTTTAGACCAAGCATGTGCTTGGGAAATAGGATATGTTTCCATGTTGTTTAGGGGAGGGGTTATGTATCTTGTTTTATTTAGAATTTTATGTGCTTTTATCCATGATGTGGGAAAAGACACACAGGAAAAGTATTCAGAAAATCACTAGTTGCCCCTTCTTGAGTAGAACAATACTGAATATTAACACATTATCGGAAAACCACTACTGCTAAAAGAATTTCATTGGTGGTAACATTTGACTGTTGAAACCATCCTCCTTGCACAAGTTTTTGTGGAGGTAAGTAGTAACAAATCAAGGAGAAATCTGCATAATTCCTAGAAGAACTTTGCATGTCTATCACTGAAAAATAAGACTCATAGTATTTTAAACTAGTGAGGATCTTTGAATTAAAACATGTATTTTAGTATTAGCAGCAAAGTGTCATTTACAGTCACAGGATATTTTAAAATGCTCAGGCTTGAGTGCAATAGAGTTTTATAATAAAAGGTGTGATAAAGTTTTATGTATTTCTTTTTAATTCACTGTTTAAACATCATAACTGTTGTTTCACTTATAGCTGTTTTGATGTTGATTTGAAAGTAAGACATAATCTGATGGATTTTTCTATATTATACACACAGCTGAAAGACTGGTACAGGGAGGTATATATATGATATTCTTAATGCAAGATAATGAGTACAAAATAATTACAAACTTGTACCCATATGTAAAAACAGCAGTAAGAATTTAGGAAAAAGTAATTTTCTTTTGTTTTTTTTTTCCCCCTGTAGATTGGACTGCGTAAACCAGTCAGATTCATAGAATCATAGACTGATGTGGCTGGAAAGGGACATTAAAGATCACCTAGTTCCAACCTCCTTGTCAAAGGCAGGATCACCTTCCACTAGACCAGGTTGTTCAAAGCCCCACCCAGTCTGGTCCAGAACTTCAGGGATAGGGCATCCACCACGCTCCTGGGGAACCTGTTCCAGTGTCTCAACACCCTCACAGTAAAGAATTTCTTCGTGATAGCTAATTTAAACCTACCCTCTTTCAGTTTAAAACCATTCCCCCTTGTCCTATCACTACACACCTCTCGTTTTCTTGTGGGCCCCTTTACGTACTGGAAGGTGCTACAAAACCTCCCAGAGTCTTCTCTTCTCCAAACTGAACAACCCCAACTCTCTCAGCCTTTCCACATAAGAGAGGTGCTACAGCTCTCTGGTCAGTTCTGTGGCCCTTCTCTGGACCTGCTCCAGCAGGTCCATGTCTTAGGTTGGAGGCCCCTCCAGTGTGTAATGGCCCCTCAAGCAGTTGTGACACCACAAAACTTGGTGTCATCAGCCAGCCTGCTGCTGGTGCACCTGATCCCACTGCCTGTGTCCCTGACAAAGATGTTACATAACACTGGCCCTAGTGCAGACGTCTGAGGAGCAGCACTCGTCACTCCTCTCCACCTGGACTCCCGGCCACTGGCCACAACTCTTTGAGCAGGACCATTCAGTCACTTCCTTATCTACTGAGTTGTCCACCTGTCAAATCCAGGTCTCTCCACTTTAGAGTTAAGGGTTGCATGGAAGTATCAAATGCTTTGCACAAATCCAGTTAGATGACATTCCCTTATCCATTCATCGTAGGAGGCCACCAAATTTGTCAGGCATGAATTGCCCTTAGTGAAGCTGTGCTTATTGTCTCCAGTTATCTCCTTGTTTTCCATGTGCCTTAGCATAGTTTCCAGGAGGATCTGCTCCATGAATTGCAGGGCACAGAGAAGAGACTGACTGGCCCGTCATTCCCTGGGTTTTCCTTTTTCTTTTTAATCTTTAGAAATGGCAGTTAAGTTTCCCCATTTCCAGTCACTGGAAACTTCACTGGACAGCCATGACTTCTGAAATATGATGGATAGTGGCTTAGCCACTTCCTCTACCAACTACCTCAGGACTCACAAATGCCAATCAGGTCCTGTGATTTTGTGCACCTTCAGGTTCCTTGGATGTTCCCACACCTGATCTTCGCTTGGAAGTGGGTGGTTTTTCATTTTCCCAGTCCGTGCCTTTACTTCTTGTGACTCGGGCAGTGTACGTAGCTGGAGCTCTTGCTGGTGAAAACCAAGGCAAAAAATTCATAGAGTACCTCAGCCTTCTATGTGTCCTGGGTAACCACATCTCCTGTTTCCTTCCAGAGAGGGACAACACTTTTCCTTATCTTTCTTTTAATTCACCAAGGTACCTGAAGAAGCTTTTCTTGTTGTCCTTTATGTCCCTGGCCACATTTAATTCTATCAGGGCTTTAGCTCTCCTAACATGATCCCTGGCTCTTCAGAAGTTCTCTCTGTATCACTCCCAGGCTACCAGCCCTTGCTTTCTCTCTCTGTAGGCTTCCTTCTTTAATTTGTCAACAAGTTCTTTGTTCATCCACACAGGCCTCCTGGAATTTCTGTCTGACTTCTTTGTTGGGATGCATCACTCCTAAGACTGGAAGAGGTGATCTTTGAATATTAACCAGTTCTTTTGGGCCCCTCTTCCCTCCAGAGCTTTACTCCATGGCATTCTACCAAGAAGGTTCCTGAAGAGGCCCAAGTCTGCTCTCCTGAAGTCCAGGGTAGTGAGCTTGCTGGGTGCCCTCCTCACTGCCCTGAGGATCTTGTACTCCTCCATTTCATGATTGCTGCAGCCCAGGCTGCCCTTGAACTTCCTGTGCCACATCAACCTCTCCTTGTTGATGAGAACAAGGGAGGTTAAGAAACAAATTCTATTTAAGGACTTGTGTCCAAGGCGACATTCATATTCTCCTGTACTGCTGGAAAGTACCACCCATTCCTGTCTTTTTAGTATTGGTTCATGAGAAGCTACTGGTAAACTAAGCACTAATGTGATGACCTATAGGCCTGGGGAGCTTTACACATTTGGTGATCGCAGGGAATATGGCCTTCCAAAGGTTCTCCACAGGTATAGAGGTCTGCCACAAAGGTTAAGGACCACAGCTTAAGAGAAAATACGGTCTGTGGAGATTTAAGGTCCCTTAAAAGACAAGGTGTATCTGATAGAGCTATATAATTGTTCTGCTTCACTTCTGTCATGGAAATATCTCGTGCCTGTAGGAGATCCTGGACAACGCAGTTTTCCTAAAATCCATTCCTGAATACTTGCAGCAGTAAAACTTCTCCTTAGACTAAAAAAATTAGGCTCCTTTTCAAGCCACAGATAAATCTTTATGGAAGGACAAAAGGAAATCAAACAAAATATTTACTTAAGTTACAGAGCAGTAAAAGCCGTCATAATTCAAATTTTGGTGCAAATGTAATATTTCACTGCATCAACATAATTTTAAACAACTTGACCTCAGCACTCAAATGGTGAATGTTGATTTCCAAACATCCTTACATTATTATATATTGTTCCACCTTAAAAAATGTATGTGTTTTTTGCCATTAGCGACAGCCTCTGTAAGGAATACCAGAGACCACTGGAATTATCATGTATTTCCATGCCAGATTTATCACACAGAGAAACCTAGCATATTAAATTTATGCATGGAAAAAAAAAATCTAAAAAAGCATTAAGCATTCTTACAGTGAAGATTTATGAATGGGGATTGACTTTCATGTGACTATTCCTGTGTGCTAAGCCTAGGTAATTATTAATGCTGCCATTGTCAGTTTGAGACCTGGCAGGATAGAGTCCGGTGTTTTCACATTCATAAATTTACACGAGAGGTGTTGTTTCTTTCAAGAACATATTGACCCAAGATTAACTGTGTAACTGCTCTCATAACTTACCTTACATGGCTCTTTCAGGATATGCCTGCAGAAGGGGAAGAGAAGTATTCAGAACAGAAATGTGGTTTATTTTTTTAGTAGAGCATTTGGAGGACTGTGCCTATGTTTCTGCCAGTTGTGCAGTAGACAGAGATATATCCATTGGCTTTGAGAGAAGCTCCAGGCTGGGGCCAGAACAAGCAGTTCAGATGCCTTGTGTCACTGTACCATACTTGATGAGATTTCCTTAACCTTACTCTGTTTGGATGAGATATTTCTCTGAGAGTTTCTACATGGTTACAAAAGAGGTGTGCAAGCTTTTAAAAATTTTTTGGATGAAGAGTCACTTCTTACACTCCCCTGAACAAGAGTTATGTGGACTATGAGCCCAGGGTTTCCCTTTCTTTTTTTTTTTCTTT
>VZRQ01007867.1:65716-90749 GCA_013397975.1 Machaerirhynchus nigripectus | reverse complement strand
CCCCCCCCACCCCCACAGCAGAAAGGAAAAAACAAAAGGTGTGCAAGAATGACAGAAAAGAATATTTTTAGCATTGCTTTCCTTTCTTTCCTGAATAATCCCAATGAGGACCCTGCAGCATGCACTGTCACAAACTGATACAGACACAAAGAGCACACAAGTGCAACCCTGTTCTACTGTCCTTTTAACTAACAGGTTGCAACCATGGATTTCATGCTTCCATGCAATCTAGTGCTTCGCTACAGTCAGGTGATGCATTTGGTCAGAGGAACCAGTCACCATATGACAGTAACTCCTAAATATTGTGTGTACTGAAAAATGTGTAATGACAGTGTCAAGCACTGACAATTGTTCATCTGAAGTAAGAGGGTACGTGTATCTTCTCTAGTGACTGCAGTAAAAAAAAAAATGCATTATTTCTAGTCTTTCTCCGTGTCTCCTTTAGCGATACTTAAATACATCATGTGCCAATTTTCAAGGGAAGACTTGAGGAACTGCCATTTCTGATCAGTTTTCCTATGAACAGCAAAATACTTTCCTCTAATAACATAAGGAAGGAAAGGGGTGAGGTGATTAGCAGGTATTAATCTGTCATGAATTGGACAGTAATTTTGTTTCTGAGAAGAATGAAAAAGCAGAGGAACATTTAATCTGTGTTATTGCAGATCAAGCAATAGATGTAAATTTTAAGATATGGAAATATCCTATCTAAATTCTAAGAAAGCTTGAAATACCTACTGTTGGAGCTACCCAAGATGTTTCAGAAGCACAAAGAGTTAAGATTTTGTGTTTAATTTTTCATTCATGAGAATGATTAAAAACTACATGGAAATAAAGGTCTGATGAACGACACCTACCTCTACCCCTTATTTCCTGGAGAGTTGTTTTTATAACTCAGTTTTTTGAAACTCAGTTATAAAAACATTTATCAGTTTATCAGTGACTCGTGAAAGGATACATTCAAAATTAGCTTCGATAGTTCTAAAAGAATTATTTTCAAAGCACAAAAATTAATGTTCTAGGATTTTTTTTTCATTTTATTTTTTTAGGTTCATATGCAATTTGCACTTAAAACACTACCTAAAATGAGTATCAGTTCTCTTGTAAACACAGGCATTAAAAAGGAATTTAGTATATAGGAGCACTTGTATCTGTGATTTTCTGCATGACACATCTGTTTGCTTTCATATTATTTCTCTGCATCTAATTACACCTGAAGAAGAGTCTTTGCCAAACACTTTTTTTAAAATAGCTGAAGGGAAAATGCTGGATATGGACAGTGTTGAATGCAGCCTGTTTAAAGTTTTTTCATATTCTTTTTCCTTACATATATATTTTACTCTTATCTTCAGCTCTACAAGAGTCACCGTGAAGATAAGTACACAGGAGACAATTCCCAGTCAGGTTAGAAGACTATAATTTACTTCTACATTCTGCTGTGCCAGAGATTGTGCCAGGGTTCTCTGCTGGTATGAATTGTTCTCTCTTCCCTCTGTCCAGTCAGTGGTCAGAGCTGATGGCCAATGACAGATGCCAGCTGCCTCTGATATCACACCATGAACTGGACTTAAAATCATCAATAACTGAGTCTCCTGTGCAGACCTCTTGCTGTGCATTTGAAGTTAAGATGCATTGTTCTTTGTTGTATTAAAACACTGTGTTTGATGCTATGGCTGATGTACCTTGGCACCTCTTTGTGTTTAAACGTGGAATGTGCTGATTTGTGCCAGCACACGTTCCATGGTGTTTCCAAGTTTAGGACCTGTCAGCAGGCCGTTGGTTTGGCCCCAGCACACGCAGGCTCAGACAGTTGTCTGAGGTGTCCAGGCCTGAGCGACTCAGTTCCAGTCAGCACTGAGTTGCTGCAGCATGTCTGCAACCCTTGTCTTGTGTCTCAGGTGGGCTTGCTTACTCACAGACAGCACACTCCAGCCCTCATTAAGTTCTGCAGACAGCTTTTGACTGGAAGTGTGGAGCGTAAGGGAATAATCCCTTCCTCCAGTGCTGTGTAGTGTTTGGAATAACACTTTTCCCTGAAGAAGGAGGCACTTAATGCCACTTTTAAGTTTGTGACTCTAGTGGTCTCAGCCAGACTGATGTCTTTTTATGAGTGAGAAGGTTCTCATGCCTTGTTACCTTCTGGCACCTCAGGACTTTCCTGCTGTGAAAGGTGAGACAACATTGCTGGGCAACTTCAGGCAGCTTCTGGTTTTCACATGGGAGCAGGATATAACATACTAAGAGCATGGGACGTTACTGCTTGTCACCCCTTGCTGTTTCAAGTAGCCTAAAAATACAAACAAACATCTGAGAGCTTTGTGATGCCAAATAACAATGGGCAGGGGGAAGAAGAGACAATATGCAACTGGCTGCTCTCATTCCCATTGCTGCCACCAGAACTGATCCACAGTACGTTAAACTATTTGCTCCTGTATTCCTGTAATAAAAGCAGATTTTCTTCTCACTGTTTCTTTCCTGCAAACAAGAAGGTGAAGAAGCCCATAAATTAAGCAGGACACTTGTTACTAATTAACACATTTATATTAGCTTACTAATGTTTTAGGTTTGCTCATTACTGTGAAAGATTTCAGCAAGACTGGGAAGCCCTATCCTATGGCACCACATTGATGAGTACAATGCAGTGAAAGTAGGCAACCTCGGAGCATGTGATGTTGGTTTTTCTTCCCTGCAGTTCATGGCTGTACTCCAAGAATAAACTTCCAGAGCCATAGGCATACACCAAGATGTGACGAGCATAGAAAAGTAATCCATGTGTATCATGCTGCTTGTGGTAGTGTGATATGTAACAAATCTGGATAAGATTTGATGCTCACCAGGTGAAAAAAAAATTTTACCTAGGCATTTAAATACTTACAGATGAAATTGTAGTATGGCACAGAGTTGCTTTTATGCACCTATGACTCTCTGGGTGGCATTAGCAAAGTTTCTGACTTGCTAGGTGGTATTTTACAACAAGGAGAGTTGTTTTGTCAGCTAAATCCACTCACAGCTCTGTTTATGTGTAAATGCTTGCTCCCACTCAAGTGCCTTATGATAAACTCATCCAAATGTTAATGCAAGAACAGGGTTTGTAAGAGGAGTTCTATCAAATAAATAAAAAAATTAAATTATTTAACATGCATTAGTTATGCCTTGCTCTTAGGTGTCAACAGAGGAAAATGTTTCCCATTTTTCCAGTTCAGACTAGAACAAAGAAGACCCAACCTGTCTTATAAATCTGTGGTAGAAAAAGAGAATTAAGACAGACACTATTTCAGTAATTTTTAAGATGGATGAAATTTTAATTTTAGATGATTGTATATTAACATTTTTTTTTGCTAAAGACAGGCTGCATATATCCTGTCTTGTGGCATAATAATGAAAATCGGTCTTTATGTTAAGAATATCAAAGTTATGATACTTCTGATTCTTCAAATGGTTTTATCTGCTTTTGATCCTTGCTAGGGTCTCTGATCCTTGGGTGGCATTTTAGATACCCTGGGAATAGGTACTATAGAGACTCTTGCAAAGAGATAAATAAATGCATGGTTGCTGTTTTTAAACATAAGGGAGAGTGCTGCCTTTAATATTTTGGAGGAAAATGAAATTTTACCAGATTTTTTTTGAAGCTCTTTCATCCAGCTTTTGAATTTGACTGGATGTGATAATTTCTCTTGCTTTAGCAAACAGCAGTTTCAAGAATAACAGCTTGTTGCATGGCTTATTTTCAGAAGAACTACATTGATTGTTTAATCATTCTCAGCATGATGGATTTTCCTTAAACACAGGGTACAAATAATTATTGCAAATAAAAGCAAAAGCTGTCTGAGTCTGAATTATGCTTTGGCTTGAAGAGTGTAGACTTAGATGAGACTTTTCTCACCTGGCTAAAGTTTAGGCAGTTAAACTCAGCCTTGTTCAGTGGTCAGAGGAGAGCAAAAAGAACTCGCACAAGCGGTTCAGCCCACCTGCCTCTCTCCTGAGGCAGGATCTCTGATAACCTTAGACAATGACGGCCTGCAAGACTGCTGCTTTTAGGCAGATAAAGTTAGGTGAAGCAAGTCTCCTGTTACATAAGGCATCCTGACTTGCAAAACACCTTTCCAGATGACTTCAGACAAGTTGCTTTAAATTGACAGACACCGAGTTCCTTGTTCTGGTGTGCAGAAATTAAAATATTTCCCCCACTGATGTGATATTGTTAAGATCACTTAATTAAATTTTCATAGTTTAGATGAAGGAGATTTTGTAGAGATTTTTACCTAATGCATTTTTAAAGCTTTTGTTTTGTACTTACAGAAGCCGGTTCTTACAAGTGCAAGAACAGAAGGAAAGATTCAGTTGATGTTAAATCAATAATATCTCAAAGTAGTGATGGTAAGAAAGCAAACTGCCGGGAAATATTGTATTATATGTATGTACAATATTATAAATACATATTTATATATATTTATAAATAAATAAAGAACAGAGTTGGCTTGGGCAATAAAACTGCAGAACAGAAGAATAACCAGACAGATTCACAGCTGATTAGACGAGATTACTCCATTTTTTTATAACTGCTGTAAAATTTCTTTGTTTTGATTTGCAAAGCAGTGCCCCAGCGTGAGTACCAGCATTGCTATACAATGCATGGCAGTGCTGAGTGCCTTTATAGGGAGAAGCAGTGACTATGCCAAAGGATGGGAGCAGCTTGCTAAAAGAGTGCATGGTGAAGTGTTAGTGCCATCTCTCTTAGAAAGCTGCAGCTTATGCTCCTGAACATGTATTTTTGGTTTTTTATGTTTAACATGAAGGAATCTATGGCTGCTGATTACTTGAGCAGTACTTCAACTGATCCCATTTGTGACTGCTTACTGGTGTGGGACAATGGTGGCAGAGATTTCTTTCTGCCCCTGTATGTCATGAGAGAAGCACTGCTTATGGGGAGCAGGAATGGTTTTCATTAGAGTAGCTGTACCACCAAGATGAGGGACACACAGAGATTTACAGGAGGAGCCATGTCTGACAGAGATTCATTGCAATCAAAGGGCATGAAGTGTAAGAACAGCTCCATTCTGAAGTGAAGGATGGATTGAAAATCTGACACCAAAAGTGAGGGGTGGCCACCAAGGAGGCAGACAACAGTGCAAGAAATGAAAACAATGAAGCAATAACTTGCAGGAAGAGAGATACAGGAGAAACGGGACATGAGACTGTATTTTGTTGCGCTGTTCCCCAGCCTTCTGCGCTCTTCAAATGCTGTCATCTGATTTACACTCTGTGGTTCTCTTTAATGGCAGCTCCAAGTTTACAGACCCGACGGTACTCTTCAATGGCACGGATTCACTCTATGACAATAGAAGCTCCTATCACAAAGGTGAGTCCTGAGCAGACTTTTCGACAACTCCAGAGTTTGGAGTTGCATTCACATGGAATATGTAGTTTCTGAACAGAGAAGCAGGGGTTTCCTGTACTTTGTATTTAACAGAATAATATAAGTTTGGGGTTTTTTTAATACCACTTTCTACATCTCATCATGGCATTCCAAATGCTAGTCATAACAAAGAATATTAAGGAGGGGAGAATTAGGGTGCCCTTGCTAGATGCATGGCTTCTGGCAGGAAGAGGACACTGCTCTGTCGGGTCATGTATGAATAGGAGGATGTTCTTCCAGTCTCACTTTTGCTCTCGCTATTGATATTTGTAAAACACCATGCAGAAGAGGGAGCACCTGCACCATCTTCTGTCTCCCCTACTTTCTGCAGCCTTTTCTTCACTATCTGTTTTATACAAACTCTGCTGTCACAAACCAGCTGCACAGTCACTTACAACACAGCAGGGCATCAGGTATCTTGAACTTTCAAACCATTTTTTCCTCTCACCCCATCTTTTCTTGCTATCATCAAGCTCCTACTTCCCAGCACCTCTGTAAGAGCAACCAGCTCCTTTCCTGTTCCTTATCCTCAATCATACCCACAGGGAGGCTTGTAGTAGCTGTGCAGCCTCATCTGGCTCCTGGAGGAGACAGCACTGGGACTTTCTTCCTGTCAGTCTTGGCAGAGCCAAGAGTAGTCACTGCTGCATTTCCAGATTGTGGCTGAGGCACAGTGTGGGTTTCAAAGAGCCATCTACTTCTCCCACAGCCCAGCTCTTTCTGCTCTCTGCCCTTCATGGAGAAAACTAAGGCTTTACATCCACTATCAGGATATCTGAGTCACATCCAAGAGTTTGTTTGTTTGGGTTTTCCGCTAGGGATTGAATAATTGCTTCAGAGCAGACCTGGATATGCTGAAGGACTGGGACATTGCTATTTGTTGGTCCACCCACCTGCAACATACTTCAGATACTTCACACTGTTCTGCTTTCACTTCCCAGGAGTTTGCCAGTTAAAATTAGCAGATGGATACCAGGAAATCCGAGCACAAATTTACATTTTCAGAGTTGTACTTCAAGGGTTGTGGGGAA
The DNA here is from genome assembly GCA_013397975.1 of Machaerirhynchus nigripectus. Lineage (NCBI taxonomy): Eukaryota > Metazoa > Chordata > Aves > Passeriformes > Dicruridae > Machaerirhynchus > Machaerirhynchus nigripectus. Next base: position 84,302 of record VZRQ01007867.1, on the reverse strand, counting down.
CTACATTGCATTTGCCAAATGAGAATTAGCATAATCAAGCCAATAATAAAAATTTTGTAATAAGAAAAAAGTGCCATTCACCTTTCTTTGCCTGCCTCCTTAATCTGCTTCCAGGTTATTAACATAATTAACGCTGCCCAAGAAAACAGCCCTATCACAGTAGCAGAGGCCTTGGACAGAGTTTTGGAAATCCTGCGGACAACAGAACTTTATTCCCCTCAGCTAGGTACCAAAGATGAAGATCCTCACACAAGTGATCTTGTTGGAGGTCTGATGAATGTGAGTAAAATTAGTAAAGATGAAATTGCTGCTACCAGTGTCCTGCATCACACTTCAGTGCTCTGCTATGCTAAAATTTCCCAGGCAATGGGAAGGGGGCTCGTAATTCATCACCATTTCAGTTAAGTATCTTGGCCTCTTTACTTGCAGTAGGCACTAAGATGTAGTAAGCTATGGCCACATCTCAGTCCACTGGGTGCATTCATCCTCACATACAAGTGAGCAAGGTTGCCACTAGAAACTACATCCAGTCTCTGGATTTGTCTCAGAAGAAACTGAAGGAGATACTTTTAAAAACTCTAGAAGCTTATATGGGATTGGAGGGATTGCTCTGTAGCTGGTTCACTGAATCAGTGAGGTTGCTTTAATCAGGTTCTGATTTTGGTCCTGTAACAGCAGCAAGAGACAGACTATCTAAATTTTGTCATGGATTTACTCATTTTTTAATAGACACTGAGCTAATCCCTGCCAAAATAATAAAAAGAAAATGAAAAATAAATGATAGTGGCCAATTTGAATTATGAAATCCTGCAGGTACCAATGAGAGGGTCAAGGAGGGTTTCTGGAGATCCTATACCAGTGTTCCTGGGATCCTTTTGTGTTTATTTTGAAAGACCCTAAAACCAAGATTATGCTATACTGCTGCAATAAGAGCAGTGCTTTTAGTACCCGGGAATAATAGCTAAAGTGCACGTAGTGTTTTTGCAACTAGTGATGCAAAAAATGTAAGATAAACTTGCTTTCTTTTTCAGGATGGCTTGAGAAGACTGTCAGGAAATGAGTATGTGTTTTCTAAGAGTAAGCCACCATTTTAAACCTCCCATTGCACATGTGATTTCTTTTGTCAATACTGCTAACGTACAGCTTCAGGCTTATTTGCAGTAGGATATCTGTTTCTGGAAACGGTTGTCTAAATGACTGCAGCACAAGACTGCCTCCATTTCGGTGCTGAAGCAGGCTCAAATAATTAAAATAAGGCATTTCAAAATGTTAGCAAAAAACCAAATTGTCACTCAAAGAAATGTTCACTGATCTTTTTGGTTTATGGTCAAATGCTCTGAAATAAACCTTTATATTATAGGCATTTACAGACTTTTTCATGTAAGAAAAAAAGGAGTTGTTTTTCTTGAAAGAGAGTTGTCTTCTAAATGAAGTTCTGAAGAGAGGCTGCAGTAGTGTAGGGGGAATAACCTGGAAATGTGTTAACTCCCCAAATTCCATTTCAACAGATATGAACCTGAGCCATACTCACCTTGCAGTGCCAACCACCATCAGTGATGTTCCGCCCTGTATTGCACAGCTCCTAAATAACGAGGAAAGCTGGGACTTCAATATTTTTGAGTTGGAGGCTGTTACAAATAAAAGGTACTGGACTCCTTTCCCTAGGTGCCCAGAGAAAGTTTGTTGGGGAGCTGTAGCTCTGGAAAAACTGAAGCAAGACACAGCAAATCTGTGAGAGCTGTCTTGCTTGGTTCATATCCACTTTGTCCAGGTGACACTGTTCCACGTAGTCTGACGTTGCTACGTGCTGGATGCCCTCCAGATGGTCCTTTTTCCTGCTCATGTGCAAATGGTCATGGCGGAAAAAACAAACCTCTCCCCTTCATCACCTAAATCATCCGACAATTTGGGAAGATCTAAGGCAACTATGGTTTTTGATGATGGGGATAAAAAAATGGGATGGAGGATAAACCAGTGATAGGATCAACAGACTGGGATTTTAAAGCTTATAATGAAAACAGATTCAACAATAAATAATAGAATCACTAGTTTTGAGGTCATGCAGACAGCAAAAATAAGCATGTCATCCAGAGAGAAAAGTGGTTTTCATTCCAAGATGCAAAGAATCAAACTGACTACCTGTTCTTTTGTATTCTCTTAGCACAAAATGGCCATTTTTGAAATTTGCATTTGTCTGGTTTTAATCTGCAGATGTTGGAGTTTGGTTACGTCTTTCTCAGTTCAGAGGCTCTATAGGTCATCCTGCAGGAGTGAAAAATGTAACTAATGGACTCTCTCACAAGCAACACAGAGTAAAAGACAACCCAGAGTAGATTTGGATATATGAATCAAAAAGCTTAGAGGTTTTACTCTGTTTACTGTTTCACACATGGGCTTCCCAGCATTGTACAAACACACAGACACAGCACTTTACAATTGACATTTGACCTTTTTTTTTGGCTTAGGGCTTTTTAGCCTTTGGGATGTGCCCATGTCATGTTCAAAGTCTGGTTTTTCTCCTCAGGAAAAAAATAAATGGAATTTTGTTTGATTGGCAGATACTAAACACAAAAAAATGGCTTTTAAGATTTTTTTCTGAAGCCACAGGAATTGCTGAAACTCTAATGGAACTGCATCATTTCTAGAAAACATATTAAAATAATGTCTGAAAGGATGGTAGAAGCAATAATTTGTAACCTTGGCCAGGCTTTTTAGAGATTATAGATACGCAATTTAAAAATGTTTAACATTCCCCACCCCTTTTTAAGGTCTTGGTTTCTTTGTTGAATATTTCGCTTTTAGAACATCACAAGTTCCTACTTCACAGGAGTGCTTTTTTCTTCTATTGTTTTTCAGGCCATTAGTTTATTTGGGCTTAAAAGTTTTTGCCCGGTTTGGGGTCTCGGAGTTTTTAAACTGTTCAGAAGCAACACTACGGGCATGGCTGCAGGTCATTGAAGCCAACTACCATTCCTCCAACTCATACCACAACTCCACACACGCGGCAGATGTCCTGCATGCTACCGCCTTCTTTCTCGGGAAGGAGAGAGTTAAGGTAGAACCATCACCTAGGAGCTCTTTGGGCTAGGCTTTTAGCGTGTTTGCCATTTTATGTGTGTCATCCAGAAGTCAGATGTTTAAGTAATGGTCCTGGCTTCATACACTCTCTCTGTCCTTGAAGTCTTCTGTGATGAAAGCAGGCCCACAACGTTTCTCACGTCTGTTTATACAAAGTTACATTTTTAAGTAGCAATGATGGAGATGGGGAGGGAACCTGGTTCTTCTGTCTCTTGGTAACTGGCTGTAGGTTAACAGTTCTCAATAAAGCTTTGCAAAAGCTTTGGAGAGGGAGGTGTGAGCTAGTTTGCCTGGAACCCAGCAACAGGACATGTGGGAAAGGTTCAAAGCTGTGCCAGGGGAGGTTCAGACTGGACATTAAGAAACATTTCTTTACTGAGTGGTTAAATACTGGAACAGGCTTCCCAGAGAGGTGGTCGATGCCCCAAGCCTGTCAGTGTTTAAGGGGCATTTGGACAATGCTCATAATAACATGCTTTAACTCTTGGTCAGCCCTGAAGTGGTCAGGCAGTTTGGCAAATGATCACTGTAGGTCACTTTCAAGTGAAATAGTCTATCCTATCCTACGCTAAAACATAGGTGATTAGGAGCAGAGTCAATACGGATGCACTCAGGCAAACATACAAAGTGCAAGGAAACCATTAGGTGATCTATCCATTAAAGAATGCTATGCAAAGATACTGCTCAGGTGACAGCAGTGTAAAAAACTTCATTAAAAAAGCATATTTGGGTAAGGGTAGGAGTGGGAATTTTGTGGTAGGTAATCTGTGGGTACAGTGAATGGAAAATGACTGCAAGGAGGTAGGATCCCTGCTTAAGTTTACATTTGTGTAATTGTGGGTATCTGGAAGTTATCAGAAAATATTTACTGTAATTTTTGTGCCACATCATAATTTTTCTTTCTTCCTGTAGGGAAGTCTGGACCATTTAGATGAGGTAGCTGCATTAATAGCTGCCACCATTCATGACGTAGACCATCCTGGACGGACCAACTCTTTCCTGTGCAATGCAGGCAGCGAATTAGCTGTCCTTTACAATGATACAGCTGTATTAGAGAGTCATCACACAGCACTGGCGTTTCAGCTTACAACAAAAGACAGCAAATACAACATTTTCAAGAACATTGATAGGTGTGTCTGCTGGAGAAGGGGAGTGTGCATGTGTGGATGGCTTGTTTGGCAGTTTTAGTTTGGAGCAAATTGAGAGCCTACCTTCTAAACAAGAATACATAGTTTAAGGACACATGCTAATATTTAATCTCTTCCAGAATCCTATGTTCCATGATTCACAAAAAGGCTTTCATTTCCCCCTCAGCCCCCCTGTCTTCCAGCTTGTAATTATTGGAAGCTTAGACAGATATTTAAGAATCTTTTATGGATTACATTAACTTGGTCCTGTTAACAGTCCCAAGGCTGCATCTTGGCCCACTGCCTTTTCGCTGAAGGAGCCTGGGCATTACTTTTCTGGGGTATGTTCTCCACCCCAGCAGCCAGATGCTGCATGTTGTGTCTGCACAAGGTTTATGCATCCCACCGCTACTACATTCATATGGAATGGAAAGGGTGGTGGCAGGACATGAAGCTCTGGGAGAGCTGGAAGCTCCCTGTGGTTTGCTGGGCATGCAAGTAGCCCAGGAGATCCCACTGCGTGACCCTAGCTTTTGTAGGAACAAGGTGAGAGAGAAAGAGCTCTGAAAGGGAAAGGGTCTGACCCCAAAGAGGCAATCGATTTGCCTACTTCCCATAACAGTGCTGGTTTTGACAAACTTGACATTTACATTCCAAGCTAACATACTAACATATGGCGCAAGGGACGCATTGGTGCCATTCCTGGAGAAGTTATCTTAGTCTTCCAGCATTATGAAACTGAGTCATAAATTTCTGTTGACCTGATAGGATTGATTTTCATTAGGTAAAAATAACAGAGCAGGGGAACTCAGAGAGGCATGATCTTGTCCATTCCTCCATCCCTAGACTGTTCCTAACTCTGAGCAGTGTTTTGCAGAGTCATCTGGGCAGGCATGAGGAAAGGGCAGAGCTCTGGCAAGCTTGTGAGCAAGAACTCTTTTTTCTTTCCTAGAAATCGCTACCGGACATTGCGCCAAGCCATTATTGACATGGTTTTGGCAACGGAGATGACGAAGCACTTTGAGCATGTGAACAAATTTGTGAACAGTATCAACAAGCCTATGGCATCTGAGGAGACCAGCCCACATGTAAGTGCTTGCAGGACTTCTTGCCTTCAGGCATTTCAGTGAGGCTCTTCCAAAACAACCTTAAGTATAATTTTCATTCATCTTGCATAAATTTGCATTGTGGCAATGCCGAAATGACAAAAATGGATTTGTGGCCTCATATCCAAGTGTGAAAAAATACTCTTCTTTTCTGCTCTTAGTTCATTTGAACACTTCATTTAAAAAGCCTTGTGTTCAAAGCCATCCTGTATTCAGGAAATAAATGGCTGGACATTATTTTACATGGAAAATTCTGTGTATGGAGCCAGGTTGGCACCTGTGCCTATGGTCCTGTCTCCAAATAGTGGGATTTGTCTGAGCCTAGGGCTGTAACTGAGGAACCTCCTTGATAGTTTTGTGTCTGTGAAATCTGGAGCCTTCAAGTTGTGAGGAATAATTTCCTGAGACCTTTCTACTTCTGACCGTACCAAGAGATGTCCAGGCCTTTTTGTGTAGCAGTTATACACTCTAATGCTCCACCACCAGACAGGGTTTATTTATAAGCTGCCTCCGAGTTTCCCATCCCCTCTTACCTGCTCTTGCTGCCTCTCAAGGCTGAGCACTCAGGGCCTGACCACGTTCTCCAGGGCAGTGTTACCTGAAGAAAGACTATCTTAACCCACCTTAGTGAAAACAATGTTTTGTTGGAAACATGCAAAAAAAAAAAATCAGACAAAACTGAAGGTCAGCAATACTAAAACCAAACAGAAGTAGCTTCTGTTAGCTATCCATAATTGGACTTTGTACAGTAGACTGTCATCGGCGCCATTTACAACTTTAAACACAACATTCTGTCAGCTGAAATGACCTGCTTTTAGGGGCTGCTGAGCTCCACTCTCCCAGCAGTCTGAGATGGAAATCACAAATGCTGCTGAACTTATCTCACAATAAAAATTGAGGACAGAACCACCTGCACTACAGACTTCTTGTTTTCCCTCAGTATTAGGTTGTTACGTTCTTTACTGTTAACAGTGGGTCTTTCTGGTTTTGATCTTGAACAGCAGTTAAGGTACAGGGTTAATTAGAAAGCTCTTTGATGGGCTACCCATGCTGAAAAAGGATTAACTGCTAAACATAAAGTTAGAAGATTAATGCCTGAACTGGAAAAAGTCATTGCAAAATACCTCTCCATAAACCACAAAGACATTAATTTATTTGTGGTGGCAAAAAGTACTGATGTTCAGTTTTTGACTCAAGAATTGAATTTAGCAGTGGAGGGAGGCCAAAATCCCACAAATATATTATTTTGAGAATAGCATTATGCCATGTGAGCAGAGGTGGAGGCCTTTCATTACTTCGTAATACACCTGTGCCTTTCTAAACTGGTCAAGACCCAGAATATGATGCCACAGCAGACTTGGAACCAACTACCTTGTCACCTCCACCTGGTCTCCAGAGCAGTCAGTAAAAAGTTTGGTATTTTACTGTCTAGCAAGCAGAGAATTTCTGCAGTTGGTCTGTCACTCCTGTGATTTCCTGTTGTTAATCTCATCGATTATGTAAGATTTTACCCTCACTGGGAACTAAGATCAAAGATTATTCCAGGGTTCAAAATCTGGCACAAAGAAAGCAGTTCTACTTGGAAACATGCTGGAACTGAATGTCAGAGACTGGCTTTTCTGTGTAAAAGAAACAGTTGTGCAAGTCAGTTCCACCCCCTGTGCCCCTCTGAGTTTTTTCATTTAGGAATAAAAATCTAACTCCAGAAATTCCCGTAAGTGAAGCAGTCCCCTACCATCACCACCCCTACATTTAAACATTCAGAAGTGAGGATTGTTTATGAGCTTGCAGTCGGTGGATGTGTCCCCTATCACGGTCCTCTTCCAAGCAGGATGCAGACAAGGTAACCTCTTACCTGATAAAGAGCCGTGGCTCTTTATTTCACCAACTTTGATATTAATTTTGAGCATCTTCACAACTCTAATATATATTTGGGTTATCACTAGTTACTTAGCAAGGCTCCAGTCCTCAGACATCACTTTTTTCTCCAAGGTCCTGGTGCTCTGCATGAAATTATAAGGCAGCAGATTGGGTGCCTGCTTAGTGCCTAAGTGCAGTAGAGCTGATAATGATGCCCTCGCTCCTGCTAGTAGGGGATGCTGCCGCCGGCCCTTGTAACCAACTCTCCTTTACAGAGCGAAGGCAGCAACACTGAATGTACAGCCAACATAAAGAATTTTCCAGACAACCAGACACTGATCAAGCGCATGATGATTAAATGTGCAGATGTAGCAAATCCATGTCGCCCCCTAGAGCTATGTATCGAATGGGCAGGCAGGATTTCAGAGGAGTACTTTGCACAGGTACGTGTATTTTTATGATTAACTATTGTATTATGTCCGTAAGTGTACACTGGCTGATCTGCTATTCCACACAGGGTCTGCCTGGTGTCACCACTGAGTCCAGACATGTTTTTTGTTCACAGTCAGAACTGGCCCCTCAATTTCATGCAGAAGAATTCACTCCAAGCAGTTTGCTAGTTTGCTTACCATGAAGCTCATTGTACACAATGGTGGAATGGAGGTTCTTCATCTGACCAAAATGATTTGATTAGTCCTACTCAATTTACCTGGCTGAAATTCAAGACAGTTAGCACTCTAGCTTCTCATCCCAATACCTTCCCTGAAGATTCATGCCTCAGCTGAACTACTGGGATGACCCTTTCTCTTCTAAGATGGCAACTGAACAACTATCACTGTAGACAAGTAGTGCAGGCATGTGGGGAGTGTAAATACTTATCACACATGAGATGTCTCCAGACAGAACTAGAAGGTCAGCTTGCTTTCTTCAGATTCAGTTTTTCTGACAGAAGTGCAACCAGCTTCCTGAAAAGCTCTTTTAGCTCTTTAATTAACAACTGATAAAATCTTAGCTTTTATTTGCCAGTACTGGTGTGGAAATAACAGCTGTGAGCAGAGAGAAAGAAGTGGGCATGCCTACCCTTCAAATTCAGATCACACATGTCAGAGTTACTACTAAAAGAAAATTGTAGCTACTACCTAAGACGTCTGAATTTCATTTTAATCATAGTGAATAAATTCTGTCATGTCCTAAGGAAGATCAAGGATCGCTTATGTTGTATCTGCCTAGCAGTCAAGGTATCATAAACTAGTTTTAAATTGCCCAAATTAAGCACTAGCCTACTTGCAGCAATGTGAGGTGCAGAGAACTGTTGTGCTGTTCATTCATCTCTGCTGATTTTGGAGACTGCTCTGCTGCCAGTTCATGTATTAAGTGCTGCCTGTACTACTTAAAACGGGATGTTATTTGGAATTATATTCTAAGAAACTGCTGAGGTGATCTGATCCTCCACCCTACTGAGTGCAACAAAACCAGGCCTCTTCCAGCTGGGGACACAGAGTTAAAGGGCATACCTTTACTTCTATTCATCTTATAGCCTGATACAAGCAGAGAAGTAGCACCAGCAACAATTTCTTCTTAATTGAAAGACAAATGGTTTGAAACACCTACTACAGATGTGGAAAAATGAGAGATCAAACCTGTTCTCTGCTGAAGGACTCTGCAACCCCATTTTCCATTTTTTTAGCTGCTGTACCCTAATCACTGGATTACAGCATTCTGTCTTGTTGGAGCTAAGTGCAATCACAGGACTGCAGTAATAAAGAGTACTTGTAAAACGGATGTTGATTTCAGTTCCTGTTCCAGACAAAATAACACACATGAAACTAAGGCAGTTCACCTCAGGGGTTCAAAGGCTTGTCTCAAATCTCCTATTGCAATTCAGCTAATGCCTCTGCTACTCCAGCATGAAAGTCAGCAAAGCTCTAGTTGCTAACTGGAGTTTTGTCTTCTTAGACTGATGAAGAGAAGAGACAGGGCCTGCCTGTTGTAATGCCAGTATTTGACAGAAACACCTGCAGCATCCCCAAGTCTCAGATTTCCTTCATTGATTATTTTATAACAGATATGTTCGATGCTTGGGATGGTAAGTACTGTTTTTTTCTTCCTTGCTCTGAAACAGAGATTCCTACAGACCAAAATGACTCATCTCAAGATGGCCTTGTGTCCACTTTTTTCAGAGGCAGTACCCATATATAAGCAGTACAGCACAGGACATTGTGCAATCATGACACTGAAGCCCATTGCACTGCACGCTATGAAGCTGAGCATTTACCAGGCAATCTATGTAGAGAAGGAGTAATGGCTTAAAACTAAGCTTTTTTTATCTACGTATTTTTTTTCCTTTAGCAGTGTATTTCTTCTGAGCCCCAGAAACTAAGACTACCATGGCTGCATGTTAGTCACCATGCATTTGGAAAGGGATTTTCTGGGAAGAGAAATACACCAAAAAAATCTTTCCCCTTTTAGTATTACTTTAAGGAGCTGTAAGAACAAAAGAGAATAGGAGAATGTGAATTTCAGATCAGGCTGGGCTGTTCTTCTGCCCATTTTATATACATAGTAAAACTCTTTTTCCTGTTCTTTCAGCATTTGCACATCTGCCTGTTTTGATGCAACACTTGGCTAATAACTACAAACATTGGAAAACACTGGATGATTTGAAGTGCAAGAGTCTCAGACTCCCATCAGAAAACAACAACTGACACTAAGTCAAGAAAACCAGACCTCGCTCTACCAGTTTCACTGTGAATCACTTACAGAGACTCTTGGCTACAAAGGGGATTAATGTTGCCTTTCCAGTGAAATTAAGACTGCGTGACAAGAAGGGAAAATTTTACTCATTTTTATGCTTCTATGAATTCTAAAAAAAAATGTTTTTAGAGGCTATATAAACCACAGATGACTAAGTGCTCTTTGGAAATAATATTTTGTGGCAGAAAATGTACTTCTGAAACTAGTTTCTAATACTGAATATGCACTTGTTGAATCTTGTAGTTGATACAACTGCATTCACTAACACTTCACACAACTGTTTCTCAGAGAGGGGTAATCTAGTCACCAGGAGAATAAGAATAGCCTGACAAATAAGCATTGAAATGTCCCACTTATCTACCATAAATTTGTTCCAATTCTATCAATTTTCTTCAGCTCTCTGAACCATACTTCTAAAGAGAACATGCACAGCAAAACAAGTAAACCTCCAACTAGATACATAAAAAAACCAAACATGACACCTTTTAAAACAACCTTCTTACTACAGAGACACTCAGAGCACCACCTGCTCTTTCTTTTCCATATAAAATCTTGGTAGGAGTCAATGTTCTCTAAAACTGATCATATAACAAAAGAAAATAAGCATGTTCTGTATAGTTAGTGCCATCCACATGGTTCTCTGCCATCTTGCAGATGTTATCACACATGTTTTCATCAAATTTTACTTACAAAAAAACTTTTGTGGCACTTGATCACCATCCTTTTTTATAAAAATGGTGTTTGTACACATGATCATCACTTTTATTAAACTGATCTAAATTTTATGTTAAGTTCATTTATTGTGCCACTTCTAGGATGAACCTATCACTTTTTTAAAAAAGTTTCCAGATTATAATTTATAAAAGCATTATAATTTGTACTGCTTTATCCTCCTAATAAAATGCTGGTTGATTTTGTGATGTAAAAAGTACTTCAAAATATGTAAATCAGTTGGAAATCAAACATAGTTCTTCATTAGTTCTAAGATATGAAATTTATGCTAAGGCTTTCAAAGCACAAATGTGTATTTTTGTACATCTCATTTTAATCACATGCAGAACATGAGTTTAAATTTTAGACTATTCTCAGACTATTCAGTAAATAAATACTAGCAGAACTGCTGATTTTTATCACTGTGCACTCTAGGCTGCAAGCAAGATTGTCAAAGCTGTGGCTGCAGTTAAAGGAGCAGTCCAGCTACCCTGTGCTGTATCAAAAATCAAACTGGATGAAGGAAAAAGCGGGGGGGAAAGCAAACAGCATTGACTGCTATGGAAGAACAGTGACAATGCTGTTTACTGCAGGTAGCTTACATATGTGCCAACCTTTTTTGTATGTTTTGTACCAAGTTCTGAAACAAAAGGCAACATTCATAAAATGTATGTGCAGAAAAATGTATAGAAGCTATATTTTTGTTAGAATTGTAACAGATTCTTACTTTTGTCATAGCCAAGGCAGGTTGCTGTGTATTAAAACGCCACATTGTGTATATTTGAAGAATGGTGTTTCTGGTGAAGCATGGTTATTCATTCTTTCCTATTATCTATGGCAACATTCTTCAGTGGATTTTTATTCGGAGAAATTGAACCTCTGTTTTTTAATACTGTATACTGTTTGTTTTTACCATTTCTTTTATTTAGAACTAGTGCTCTTGTTGGTTGTACCTTAACTATTCTGGTAACTGAACACTCGCTGCAGCTTGCATTAGAGAAAAGAATTTCCCAAGATTTAAGCTTTGTTAATTTACTTTGTTAAATATAGTAACATTGTAAAACCACATCCATGTAAAACACTTAATTCATAATTTCTGTCACACTTCTGTCACACAGAACAAAATGTCAACAGTGAAAGGCATCAAAAAAATAAAGTTCAACTTGTGAACCAGAACTGAGGCCAAGGCATTAATACAGAATCAATATATTTGTTGCAAGATCTTGTGAGTCTTCCCAGAGTCAGACTAAGCAAAAGAAAAAAAAAAAAAAAGGCAATTTGTGTGAATATAGGTCCTCTTTAATAGCAAAACAAACCAGCACAGATTCATCATCTGCCACTTGTGTCAGATCTCCTAGACTAGTCCAGTTTACTAACAGCTTCCTGTTTCATGCTGTTATCAGTGCACAGATGTAAAACAGCCACCTCAGAGTTGTGTAAATATTAAGAGTAGGTCTGATAAAGATATTTACTTCCATGGTGTCAACATACGGAATTCAGTGTTACTGTAAGGTGGAAAAAAAATTAGAAGGACACCAGTTAAATGTAAAAAGTCTCATCTGGTTACCATAATTCTGCTCACTGCATTTCCCAACAGCAAGTAACAAAATCTCATTTAACAAAGGAGTGGGATATATACCTATGTTCTCTGTTACACTCGAAGCTCATTTGTAAAACAAAAAACTCAGTTCTTTCAAGTCAACCATCTTTAAAAAAAGAGACCCTTCAGAGATCTACTGCCAGTGGAATGTATCTGAGAACAATGGCACTTCTGATAAATATAAATATTTATACATGCATGTAGGACTATTTAATGCTGAATTACATCCCTGTAAAACGCACAGCAAGTTTTGTGACTAGCACTGTTCAGTTAAATAGGTCTGTTTCTCTACCAGGTATTCACTTAAAAGCAGTCACATAAAAAGGAAATAGTTGTTCTCATGCTATAAGAAGAGATAATAAAAGTATGATCTTCCTTCTCTCTAGTTATAACTGATTATAGCAGTAGGCTCTCCAAAAAACCTAAGTTTTAAAAGCTTTCATTGGAAAGTTTTGTAACAGTGTGTCAACACAAGCATTATACACAACCAAATAGTTATTTCCCAATTGAAACAAGGAAAAAAGGTTTTATTTCCCCAGCTATAGAGGTTTTATTTCCCCAGCTCCTCCTGGGTAAGCCAAAAATGCAACATCTGCAGATGAAGACAAGCTGAAGCAATGTAGACTTAACATGCTTTCCTCTCTCAAGTTTAATACCATATACCTAAAGGCATGTTATCCTCAGCTGTAATCCAAATGCCTTTCCTACACTGGTCAACAGAGTACCCAGCCTTAGCAAAGAACACGCAGCTCAAGCTTTAACACTGATTTAACCTCCTTCAATTGAAAGGAGAGGGTAATTTAACAATTCCTCCATCTGTTTTGTGGTTTTGAAATACTTTGAGTTCTATACCCAAGTACGATTAACAGTACAACTTGACTAAGGTAGGGAAAAGTTACAATTCAAAATCTTACTGTCCCTCTGCCCTGCTTTCCAGAGAGATTATGGACTCATAGTAAGACTCTAGAGCCAAAGGTTGGCTTCTGGGTGGTTGGAGAAAGGCAAGTGCCCACTGCTGCTGGGGGAAGCAAGTCTAAAAGGCTCTTTGGTTTCTTCTAGGAAGCTAGCAGCTTTCCCCTTTTGCTTCTGCTCTTGCAAGAATCTGCTTAGGCCTTTAACTGCACTTAGTGCAACCACTGTATCTGAAGTCCGAAATTACAGCCACATATTTCCTGTACTGAAAACAATTCTCATTGATTCAAAAGGAAGAGACGGCACTGAAAAGCTGCACAAGACTTGTTCCTACACCATTTAAGAGCTCTATCTTCTGAGCAGACCTGAGGACAACTCTTCTACATAGTTTTATGACCACTAAGTTACCAAACTTTCCCTTTTCCCTAGCTCTTCCCTGTTCAAATGATAATGGTCCACTCATTATCCTGTCCTCCCTCCGACTTTCTTTGTATCAGTTCTTTGCTTCATTTTTTGGTTTGCTGTTGTTGTGGGGGGCTGTTTGCTTGTTTGTAGATTAGTTTTTTGCTGTTGTGTTTTTGTTTGAGCTTTATATTTTAGTTTGCATTTCTTTCCCTTCTCTTGTTTAGATGCTGCTATCTCAGACTCTTAGTACTTGTGTGCTTAGATGCTTATTTTTTAACTCTGAAATACTATTTACCCTTACAAACTTGGTGCAGTTTTCTCTGAAGTCAGACTTCAGCTGAGAATTTAGTATACATATGGCAAAACACAGTTTCACTACTACTGAACATATCAACTACTACTGCTTAAGAAAGCATTTTACATTCTGAAAATTCATGGTAAGGCAAACGCTTTTTATTAAATACAAATTAATTTGATGAATGCACTGTGGAAAGACTAAGCTAAACTAATCACACTGCATGCTAGACTTGGTAATGGTGCTGTATAAACTCCAGTAATGTAGGCTAATCCAAGTAAAACTGCAGCTACTACTAGCAAGCAGTATCTAGGTACTTCAGTTTGACAAAAATTAAGACCTGACAAACTGGCATTACCTATCTTTTTTTCTTTTTCTTGCCACTGGTGAAGGATAGTAACTTCAAATGCAAAAATTCTATTTGAGAACACTTTCTTTTAGGGCTTACTGTATACACACAAATCTGAGCCACCAGTGAGGAAAGTTCAGCTTCTAGAAATAAATTAATAAAGCAGAAAGCTGGAGATTTTTTCCCATGCCTTCTTCCTGCACATAGCACTGTGGATACCCTCAAGTGCTTTAATTATGATCCATCTACGGTATTTCACAATTCTTAATTTTGACATTCACCTATGATAATTTTAAACGTTATGAATAATATTAGAAACTGTTTAATGAGTCATCATTACCTTTGGTCTTTCAAGAGAACACCATTTCTGCTGACAGAGTATACCAACATGCAAAATTCTCCTTTGAGAAGAGTAGCAACTAACAGAAGTTCCAGTACAACACATGACATTAAGTGTAAGCCTTGCTAGTAGTCAAATTCCCAGTAGCTCAGACGTACCTTTACACTCATGTTTAACACACATCCAGTTTATATATATGCAGCCTGTATTAAAACAATTTAAAGTTTGAGCTGCAAATCACCATTTTGTGCCAATTTTTTAAATAGTGCTAAACTGCGGAGGCTAGATTCTCGTTCACCATCCTTCCACAAAATAATGAGGTGGTCAGCAGAGCATGTAGCCAATCCCAGTTCACCAAAGTACAGGAACATCTGCAATGAAACAACTATTATTACCATGATGCTTGCATGAGATAGTCAACTTGCTTAGTTATTTCGTGTATAGCTGGACTAAACAAATACAAATATCTGAAATGGCTCTGCTTATAGATAGGAATACAAAATTACATACTGTCTGTATGTTTGAGATGACATAAAATTGCTACACAAAAACATCTATTTAAAATTGCTACACAAATACAAACTCTTTAAGCACTTCATACTGAAAGATCTCCATCAAAAAAAGCAGTAAAGCCTTACAGATAGGGAAGCTGAAGGACAGAATCCTGAAGAAACTTGTT
This sequence comes from Machaerirhynchus nigripectus, assembly GCA_013397975.1. Lineage (NCBI taxonomy): Eukaryota > Metazoa > Chordata > Aves > Passeriformes > Dicruridae > Machaerirhynchus > Machaerirhynchus nigripectus. The sequence continues at coordinate 69,086 of VZRQ01007867.1, read as the reverse complement.
TCAAGTCAGCAGTAGAAGAGTGAATGATTTGCATCAACTCTGATCTGGTTTCTTGGGAACAGAAGCCACTCTTCTGTTCACTAGGTACACTGTCCCCCCTCCCCTCTACAACAAAACAGGGTACTAGCAGCAGGCCTGGAAAGATCAAAGAATGAACAACTGTGACAGACATCAGCACATGCCTGGTCACACAGAGGAAGTCGAACAAGCATGAAACACAACACTGGAGGGAAGTACAGCACCAGTGGAAGGATTTTGCAAAACCAATGGAGCTGACAAATCATGAGTTAACCCCTGACTTCTGAGATCTTCAAAACACTGCCTAAAATTAACCACTAACTGCAGTTTGACATGACAGCCAATGGAACCAGTGATGTCACTACTGGCATGCTCACAATGCCCTGATTCTTCATTTTCTTAAAGGGATCTGTCTGGGGGAAGCATTCAGGCCAAAGCCTACCTGCCCTGGGTATGGTCACTTAATAGCTACAGGGTTCCAGTAGAAGTAGTCTGCCAAGCCCTCATCTTGGCCATCACATTTCATCACTACTCAGCATTTGCTTCCTCAACAGCTCCTGTCTGCCCAGAGTTTAAAAAAACCCACATCCACCGTCATCTCCATTACTCCTTTGCTCTGCATCTCAGCCAAGACCCAACATATGCCTCTCACCTTCTTTGTCTCTTGCTGAATTACACACTATGTCCTCTTTCTTAGATAGCAACTTTCCAAGTGGATAATAAGACCCCTTTCAACAGTTTTTTGCAAGAAAGATGGCAGAAAGGGACAGAGAGCCTGGAAGAAATCCCTCTAGCAGAAAGGTTCACCTTAGCTATTAAAGAAAAGCTTTCAAGTTTTAGCAGCAGCAGTTCTGAAATCCAGTCTGTCTCATGAATACTTGTGAGCAAAGCTACTCCAGAACCACACCATCCCCTTCTATCATCTGCCCCTCCCCCTGCTCCCGCCAAGAATGTGTGTATAAGTCCACTGTAACAAAGTGCTTTGTTACTCCAATAGGTATTCACAAGTGTGGAGGGAAAATGCCATTAAAAACAAAAACATACTAACTTAGGCAGATAGAAGTATGGACTAGTACTGGTAGTACTGCTAAAATTAAAAGACCTCCTTAATGCTTGCAGCACAGAGGGGTAAGAAATTACTGAACATGGTTTTTTTTGGGGTTTTCTTGTAGGAGCCCTTGTTTAGATTGTCAACTTAAGATGAAATGTGGGTCATATACATGGTTCCCAGCTGTATTGGCTGCAGTCTATAAACAAAACCGAATACTCTGTCACATTACCTCTAGCATATATGTGCACACACTATCCTCAGGCGTCAGTGAGCAAGTTGTCATTAGAATATTAAGTCAGTACATGTAACTGTTTTCATACTGCACTAAAGATACCACACAATGTGCTCCTAGCCTCCAGAGCCAGACAGTCAAAAGTTACAGCTGTTCAAGAAATGCTGTCAAATTTATGTTACTTACTAACATTCACTTTTTCTCATTCCTACTAAGCTGACTTACCTGCACAGCTGATGAATGACCAATCAAATCACCAACCAGCTCCAAGAAATACATAGGTGTATTCTCCTGCATCTTCTTAGCAGCTTGGTTTGCCTGCTTGTTTGCTCTTCCAAAACCCCACATGTTGAAAAACCCTGAGAGGGAAAAAAAAGTCTCTTGTTTTGTCAAAAATCAATAATACATTTCCTGTAGCTAAAGAGACAACTACAAAAGCCACATAAAATCTAAAACCAGGACACTCCGTATGGCAAAAGGACAGAAGCATTGTACTGTGCAGCTTTTGAACATCTGGATTATTCATCCTGAGGGAAAAGGAAACACAGCTACTTGTCCCACTTAAGGTAATTTAGAAAACATGCTGGATTACACACCTGAATGAGACAATACACAGATTTAGGAACAAACACTAAGACTTCTAAAAGAACAACTGGACAACAAAGGTAGATGCAGGACAAGTGATGTTTATCTTTGCTCTGCCCTTCTAAACTGTTACTTGTGCAAAGAGTGCAAAAATGAGGTGCTAATTTCTCTCCTGTACGTTCTGCACTACAGCATTTAAGTGCTGGCTCATTGCCTCCTTCCTTCAGGTTTAAAACTATCAGCCAATGGAGAGTGTAAAGATAGTACTCCACACGTTCCATTTAGATAGTACAAAAGTACACAGCCACAGCCCCCAGAACTGTGCAATAGTACTGACACAAGTGAGAAGGTTGGCTTCTGTTGACAATGCAGTTCCAACTTTATTCACAATCCTTCCCTCAGCCCTATCAGCACATAAAACTAGAATTGTGCTAAACCACGGCCCTGGTGCAAGGGAGGTAACTGGTGAGATGAACAACTTCCCAGGGGATCCCTAGAATAAAAACAGTACAAATCAACAGCAAAATCTCTCTATGGTTTTTTCAAACATCCTGATTCATCGAAGTTACAAATTTCTAATGTGAAACCAAATACCACTTGTCACTATGTAGATCAGCCTGTCACCAGCAATGCTGAAGACAGAACATTCCTGAAAAAGTGTTCCTAATCAACCCAGGCAGCAAAAATATATTTTCAAAAGTTACCAAGAGATGAACAGCCAGGAAGACAAGATACATCAAGAAAATGTTGAATTCAAGAAAATACACCTTGAATAAAAAAAATCCTATACAAGGGCAACAGTCTATCGCTGTTCCCAGTCCTTGATACTAATTATATTGCCTAGAGCACCTGTCGAAGACCACAACTGCCAGTGTGCAGGGGATCTTGGTCGAAGAGTAGCAAGTACTGCAAAGGAACTGTCATTCCTCAAGCATAAGCAGGAAATACACAGGAGATGGAAGTCGAGTCAGGCCACTTGGAATTAATATAGAGAGGCCGTCAGAGTAACTAAAAATGAGACAAGGAAGGTCAAGACGCATCTGGAATTAAATCTGGCCAAGGATGTCAAAGACAACAAGAAGGGCTTCTTCAAATACATCAATAACAAAAGGAAGACTAAGGATAATGTGGGCCTGTTACTAAATGGAGGGAGGGATCTTGGTAAAACAGAATGCAGAGAAGTCAGGTCCTGAATTGTGCTTCAGTCTTCAGTTATAAGACCAGCCCTCAGTATTCTCTGACCCAGGAGAATAGAGTAAAGGAATATTTGAAGGAAGACTTTCCCTTGGTTGAGGATTAGGTTAGAAGCCTTCTAAGCAAACCTGACATCCGCAAGTCCACAGGCCCTGAGTGGATGCATCCACTAGTGCTGAGGGAGCTGGTGGACACCACTGCAAGGCTGCTCATGATCATCTTTAAAAGGCATGGAGATCAGGAGAGGTGCTGAGGACCGGAAGAAAGCAAATGTTACCCTGGTCTTCAAA
>VZRQ01007867.1:46432-65025 GCA_013397975.1 Machaerirhynchus nigripectus | reverse complement strand
AGGTCATGGAAAGTGATCCTGCCCCTGTGCTCAGCCCTAGCAAGGTCTCCCCAGGAGTGCTGTGTCCAGTTCTGGACTCCTCAGGACAAGCAAGCGGATCAAGCAGAGGGCTGCAAAGATGATGAGGGGACTGGAGAATCTGGATAGGCTGAGGGAACTGGGCCTGGTCAGCCTTGAGAGGGGACCTCATCAGTGTCTGTAAGTATCTGAAGGGAGGGTATCAAGACAATGAACCAGGCTCTTCTCAGGAGTGTCATGCAATAGGACAAGACAGAATGGGCAGAAACTGATGCATAGGAAGCTCCACCTGAATATGAAGAAGAACTTCTTTACTGTGTGGGTGACTGAGCACTGGAACAGGTTGCCCAGAGGTTGTGGAGTCTCTCTCACTGGGAATACTCTAGAACCATCTGAACACAATCCTGTACCATGTGCTCCAGGATGACCCTGTTTGAGCAGGGAGATTGGACCACATGACCCACTGCAGTAGTTTCCAACCTTATCCATTCTGTGATTCTGTGAAAGTCTGTACTTGGGGGAAATGCTCCCTGTAACACTATAACCTAGCTCTGGGGACTGTAGTGCCCAGAGGTAGTATGCGAGTTTGGATACAGCTTCAAAGTAAGTCCCAATATCATTCCAAGTTCAAAGAGCAGATGTGGAAAACATTTTTTTTTGGTGCCAGCTGCTTATCTGAAAGCTTTCTTCACAAGGTCCTGCAGCTATTTACTCTTGTACGGTTTAGAATTCAGCACTATTTGGTACAAGGAAGAAAGGATCAAGGTCTTTTTTTTTTTCTTTTTTTTTTTTTAACCAGCTCATACAACTGTAAGCTCTAAGCAAGCTTTATGGCACAGAATTGCTTCAGCTGGACCTTCCACCATCCTGTATCAGATCTTGGGGACTTGTACACCCATGCTCTCTTCAGTTTCCCTCCCACACCTGTAATCAGTTGGTTTAACACAAGACATTATCTCTCTTTACAAAGCCTGAAAGCCTCTCTATTCCTATATGGTGAATACTGGGTTTTTAAATGTTCTTTTCATTCCCGACTACTAGCAAACCTGTCGGAACTGGTTCAGCTGGCAGCTGCTGCTTTTCTCGGAGTTCCCAAATACGCACACTGCCATCTTCTGAACAGGAGATGAGCTGCCTGTAAAAACAGTTGATAAGCAACACTAGCATGGATACTTGTGCAAATCACCTTGTGATGCTTCTATGAAAGTTAATGAGAGTTCTATGAGAGTTAATGCCTCATGTTCCACACAAGTTACTAGAACTCTTAAATGTAGCAGGGTGTGCAGATGCTCCATAGAAAACAAAATTCATTAGTAGCAGAACAAACTATAATAGACTTGTAGAATAAGTCTACAAAAAAATAAACCTTTTCAGCTCCATATTAAGAGCATACCACTATGAAAACCAAAACATAACCAGTCTAGGCTCTGCAAACACAGTTCCACTCACTGGTGTCCGGAAGTTTACTGTCATTAGGCAAAACCCGATTTTTTTCTTACGGAAAAATAACGAAAGGAAAGGTATTCTGTTTCATTACACATTTAAAACAGCTTAGAACGGCACATGCATTTACAAGATCAAGGCCTCAGTTTTTATCTTCTGACAGACTTTGCCCTATTGAACAAGAATAATGGGATCTAGCACTACTATTAGCATACACATATATATGCAGCAACTTGTCCAAGTTGGCTGCCAAAACAAGTTCCAGCTAGAAATTCTGCACTAAAAAAGGCTGCAAGTTATACTTTTTGTTAAAATGTTTCAAGTGTTACGAAATATTTAGTTAAAAATAAATTCCAAATATGCCATATGCCTTTGCTCTCTAGAAGTAAAATGCCATTAGGCTATATTTCACATTATAGACGAAAGTGCTTTATCAAATCTGATTTTGAAAATAGCTGAGATATTTTCAGCCGGTGTACCAGTCATACTGGAATATAGGTTTTCCCACTGAATTACAATGACAAATTTTCCTAAATCAGATCAACAAGCTCTATCTAATAAAAGCAGCGCAAACTGAAGATCAAGTCCCTGTCCTAGAAATCCAGTGTAGCTTTGCAGTCTGTCTCTAGTCACCCTTCCAAGTTTTGCTTTTCTTTATTGCATTAACAAAATGTACTATGTTTTGTACCTGTTTGGAAGCTTCTCAATGTGCAGCACAGAGGAGTCGTGAGCAGTTCTCTGGCAGGCAATCACACGCTTCATTTGAAGATTATATACGTATATGCTTTTCCCAACAGCAGCAAACACACACTGGAAAGAAAATTCAATAGAACAACTTACAGAAACATACTGAAAAATCACCTTGCATGTAATGAATTTCCAGCAATACTATGACCTAGCTTGTTTCTGTCCTCATGTGTCTGCTTTATCCCAAACATATGAAATTAGCAAGTTATAAAAAGAGATGGATTTTTAAAAAGTAGATATGGGATATAAGCCTACACTCTAGAAAGTAATTTAATGTATTTTTATCCTGTACCTCACAGTCTAAGCAGAAACTAAGGTTACCAACAAATCAGCACACTTCTGTCATTAAGTGCTTATGTTCTTACAGTAAAATAATGCTCCATGTTTTGAAAAACTCTTATCAAGAAGGACTGAGAACACAAGAAACTGTTCTGCATTTTTGACTTTTTTGAAATTTAGCTGAAGGTAGAGATAGATAAAGAGGCCTTGCTCCAGCATTTGGGCTCTACTGAATACAGAAAAGGAACTCTCACAGGAAAGTATTACAAAACACTGCATTTTGCATTCAATGCTCTTCTTCAGAAGAGTAAAGGCATTCCATCTCATAACCATCATGACCCTAAGAAGCCAGAAACAGTTTACAGATCTTTGGACCTGGCCTGCCTCATGACTTGTGATGAACTTAAAGAGGACAAGTGTACAATCGTGTGTATACACACATGATTAATATTCAGTACAGTAATATACAGAGGAGTGCAAAATGTTTCCATTCAGTACATATTTGCAGTTCTGAACGTAACCTTGTTTAGGTGACGGTATGCTGAAACATTCCCCTGAACAGCCTGCTTCCATTTACACAACCCAAACACTAAGGTCTCACATGCAATTCACACTACATGCCGTCAACATTTTGTACAACTTGTAACCTAGGGTCTTTGACTAAAATTTCCTATACATATTCAACAATGTTTTGACATTGTTCAAAATTCTTTGTCCAGGTTTTTAATATTTTCTTTTTTTTTTCTGATGTGTACCTGTTGTGGGAGCACTGAAACTAAACAGATAGCCCCATTACCAAATCAAGACAAAAAACAAACCACTGAGACCATTATCCTAGTTTTGCATAAGGTTCAAATTCAGTGGCCTTCCACTGAAGCCTTCCATCACTCTTCCAGCTTGAGCCATAGAGTCTTACAGCTTTGCAAAAGATGCTCTTCATGGAGCACTCTTTTTTTTTCACAAGCCTTGGCAAAATACAAGAAAATAAAAGATGTGAAGCATAAACTGTACACCTTCCCTAACAGGCAAGCTAAACACACACATACCAGGAGAGCGGATGCACTCCTTAGCACTGTTTCCTAGTATTGCCAAACCTTTACCATCCCATTTTTTTCTGAATCATGTTTTGCCTACAAGTTCAGTGTCAAACCAGACAACTGTATCTTCTCCAACTACCTAACTACCAAGTCTGGAAAACAGAGAAAACATATATTTTACACTATTTTTTTTAACATGAAGAACTGTGTTTTGCTTTGAGGTAACAGGTAACAAAGTAATGCATTACACAAATACATTTCTGCACCACCTTTTAAGTAGGAACTTTACAATACAGACAGCCCTACCTTAAAAGCACCTTCTATTTTGATATGTAACACTAGAACCACCTTTTCTTCCCACCATTCTCTCACAATACTCTCACCAAACTCGCACAATAAAAAAAATATTCACAGCAATTTATTCAGTTCAGTTCCATGAATGGAAGAAAGCCTTCAGCTTTCTTTTAAACCCTCAGATTCCACACTGAATGTTTTAACAACTTCTAACCTTCTCCAAATTCTTTTCTACTCCCTTAAAACACATCATATGTAGCTTTCAAGCATGGAAGGAAAGTGTTTTGAAGCCAAATTATAGAACTTATCCGAAACAAAATTCACTTTTGGCTCATTGTAGAAATAAGCACTGACAACAAAATCACTGGAAATCCTACCTTTAAAGACAACCACATCTTTTTTAGCCCCTACATCCCACAGTATTTCTCTATCCAGGGTTTTACGAAAGTTCTATTCAGAAAGAGGCAAATGCATCTGGTGACTACTTGGTCCTTACCCTATATTCAGGTTTTTCCACAGCTTTTATTTTGTTATAGCTTATATATCTGAATCCATTTCCAAGAATTCCTTTCTTAATCATTCTCAATAACTGACCTACATGCCCCAAAAAAATCCCACTGTACCCCAACAATGAAACACCTTTTACTTTGCCACTAGTTGATAACATTTCACAAAATTAAGTATCAACCTGAGTACTTTAAGTGTTTGCTGAACAGTAACTGGGTTCTAACTGAGTATTCTGACCAAGAACTTATCTCTAGAGCATGACTATAGTACACTGGATCTTGGAAACATATTTGAGTATAAAATTGTGTAGAGCCCATCTGAACAGAAAGAGCAATACTGATTTACTATTAAGCACAGACATACTCCTACTCTTAAGTAGTATCCCCATGGTATTATCATAGTACCCTCGGCTATAACTGCTCAAAGAGGTGCATTATTGGCAAAACTGCATTTCCAGAAGCTGGAATATGAAAGATGCATGCCATCTTTTCATTTATTTTTCTCTAGTGGTATTGTAAACAAGTAATAAAACTTCGTTAGTCAAAAAGAAATGCTGTTGTCATAGTCCATTATGTTAGTTTCCATACCATCAACATATAACCTTCATATAGGTCAGCAGCCGATATCTTAAATAAAAATTGTGGACCATATAAAAGAGCTGTGCACATTTAAAAGAAGCCTGAAAGAAGAAATTGAAACTAGAAACCACTCGGTCTTCTGTGGTAAGATGATCGTAGCTTACTTAAAGTAATTTACTCTAAAGCTTTTTTACCTCCTCGTCAGACGTTAAGTGTTGAACTGAAGTTTCATTTGGGCTTTGGGATAACTTTATTTCTGGCTGTACATCTGGATGGACAGAGGAGTCCCAGAAGTTGCACTCAGACGCCTGCTTGGTCCAGTCAAGTGCATCCCAAACTATTAACTCACCTATGTGAGAACCTGTCACAAAAGTCAAATCTGGAGGGGGAAAAAAGCCACACACAGAAATCAAATGATACTAAAAAAAAATAAATTTCACACAAAGTTACAACCCTAGAAAGGGAAGACAGCCCATTTATGTGTAGAGCTATGTAGAATGTGCAGTACATAACTGACTGGACAAAAACCTCTCTCTTTGTGTAAATACTCATCTAATTCCCTAGCACAGCTCAGATGAGCTCTCTTGTAAAATTAGAACTAGGAAGGAGAACATTCATTGGCCACAGTGCACAGTACAGAGTTGCAAAGGCAACACCACCAGCAGTGTACAAGTATTTGAACTTCATTTCTACCTACAAAGCCCTTCTATTCCTTGGAGAAGCAGGTGTATAGACATCCCGCAGACACAACAAAGTATGTCTTTGCCATAAATAGAAATAATGATCACAAGTTAAATGAATGAGTTATATTGAGGATATATTGAAGTAGCTGCTCATGAATTTGTTTATCACACATGGAAAGGAATTTCTACAACAATATTTAATGCAGGTAGCACCTTGTGTTTTTAAGACAAACACTGCTTGCCTTTCATAACCAAAAAGGAGAAAATAATGGCAACACTTAAGCTCAAAAACAAGTCCCATAGAATCCAAGTTTTATTTTTTCCAGCCTCTTGTTACCTCTGTAACACAGCCCCTTTGTGCCAACCAGGCAGACATAGATACACCCAAGGATAAATACATACTCTCTACCCCACCAGTTTTCCCGGGCTCTTTCCATTAAAAAAAGACAGGGAAGAAAAGAGTAGAAGGGGCTGATACTTGCAGCAGAGTAGACAGAATTTCAGGTATTAGTTCAGTATTACCCTAATGAGCAGCATAGATCATATCATCTTTCAGAGCCTCTCTATAATGGATCTATATGCAGGCTCACACCTGCACAGTCAGAACCTTCAGTTATCTTAAGACTACAACTGCAAGGGACATGGCATTGCATATCCCATTTTAAGAATAAGAAGGAACAAGACAAGAAAAGTAGCATATTTAACTTTTCCAACAGAAGGACCAAGAGTGCTATTTCCATCAATGACATTGACTCTTCTACAGTGCAATTTGCCTGGCTTCATCTCATTGTTAATCCATAAACAAAGGAATCATATTTTGTCATATCACTACCTTTGCAGCTACACAAAAAGGTACATCCACTAGTTAATAAGCTTCACTCCAGTTAAAACTTTGGTTCCAATAAAAAACTCCATAGGTGAAATATCCCACTAGTAACTAACAAAACGAGTAACATTATAAAATCACTCTTACCATTGACACTGACTAATGATGAAATGTTATCCTGATGGTCAACAAGGCGCTTTACTTCAAGGACATTCCAACCTTCAGACCCATTGTTAGAAGCACTCAACCTAAAAATTACTTCAAAGACAGAAGAATTGTCTAAATAAGCTTTTTCATTTGGATTAAGATGGAGCTACGCATAAATAAAACATCATTTTCAGAGACACAAGCTAAAACATTTTAAGTGAGACCATACAAGAGCCACTTATGATCACTCACAACATCAAAAAACAGGAAGGAATTATTCCAGTGTTACCACTAAGGCCTCTTACCACAGCAAATATAGGATAAAACACTTCAGCCTAGTACCCCTGAAATTCAGAGAACTGGTCAACACCAGAAGTGAAAAGTATCAGACACCTTTATGGATAAGTAACTAAAAGTGAAACATGTTTCTTGAGGACACATCTCACCGAAAAATTAATATTCAAAAACAATGCAATATCCTGTAGTACGGCAATCAATATTGTCAGAAATTAAGAATTTTAATGGCTCTTGGAATTTCTTTTATAGCTCAATGGTACTACAGAAGAAGTATGGGAAGTTCAGATGAACGTTTGTATTGTATACCAGTGTCGAAACACAAGAGGACTATTTTTAATTTGTTCCTGCTTCTTCAATCAGAGTATCAGGTTGCTATTTTTCAACTAGGTGCTTAACCACCTCATTGTTTTGCTGATATAGTGCTCTACTTTTTCTCTTGGATTTTTATTGTCTATTTTGAAATCTCAGCTATTTTACACAACACTTACTGAAAAGCTTCTTCACCAACAGCTAGCTGATGACTTATAGTTTGCATACATAGAAAACTCTGTCTCCAACTAAGCAAGAGAAATCATCGTACTGTCTCATTATAGCTTTGGATAGTAAGAGATCAGCAATATCTCATAGTTATCATGGGATAAGGATGCTCTAGAGAAGCCAAGTAGAGTATCTGACAGCTCAAGTAAGCAGCTCCAGACCATCTCTAGAAGAACAAATGTCAATTGCCACAATCAGATCTGAACAGGTGGCACTAACACTGAGGGAGCTAGCAGAGGAGGTCGCCATTTATCATCAGTCCTCGTTAACGACGGAGGTCCCAGTCAGCTAGAGGTTGGCCAGTGTGATGCCCAACTATGCAACTGGTTGAAAGAAGGATCCAGGGAAATACAGGCCTGTCAGCCCAACCCCACTGCCAGGTTAAGTGATGGAACAAATTATCTTGAGTGTGATCACGCAGCACAAACAGGACAACCAGGGAATCAGGTGCAGACACCATGGGCTTAAGAAAGACAGGTCCTGCTTGACCAACATGAGCCAGGGTGTGCCCAGGTGGTCAAGAAGGCTGGTGGCATCCTGGCCTGTATCAGCAATAGTGTGGCCAGCAGGACCAGGGCAGTGATTGTCCCCCTCTACTTGGCCCTGTAGCCACAACAGCCACTTGAGGCCACACCTTAAGCTCTGTGTTCTGTTCTGGGTCCCTCATGACAAGAAAGATAGTGAGGTGCTGGAGTGTGTCCAGGGAACAGCAGTGGAGATGGTGAAGGGTCTGGAGCACAAGTCTTATGAGGAGAGAGCTTGGGTTGTTTAGCCTGGAGTAAAGGAGGCTGAGGGAGACCTCATCGCATCCTACAACTACCTGAGAGGAGCTTGTGGCAAAGTGGGCACTGGCCTCTTCTCAAAGGCACAAGCGACAGGACAAAAGGAAGTGGCCTCAAGCTGTGAAAGGGGAGGTTCAGGTTGGACATCAGGAAGAATTTTTTCACTGAAGGGCTGGGCACTGGAATGGGTTGTCCAGGGATGTGGATATTCAAGAAATGACTGGACATGGTACTTAGTGGTATGGTTTAGTTGGTATGGTGGTGATTGGTTAAAGCTTGGACTCAAAGATCCTGGAGGTCTTTCCCAATCTTAATGATTCTGTAATTCTAAATATAGAGAAGTTTTGTCTTTGCATGTCATGCATATCTCTAAAAAAAATTCTTGAGTAAGATTAGTATTGTCTCCTTTTTGTCAAATAACGGTAAAAGAAAAAAATGTTGCTGACCACACCCTAATTCGATTTACTTTTCTTATGCAATTCCAGCAGCATGCTCTTCATACGTATCTCTGATAAGCACCTGTTATGGAGGAACATGAACACTGGAAAATGCAAGATACTCACTTAGCTCTTTGCCAACTGCTGCTGCAACACAATTTTTGGGCAATTCAACCAAAGCACTGATGCCTTTAAAAAAAAAGTGGGGATAAGGGAGAAAAGGATATTAACTGGTCACAAGAAAACACAACAAACTGTTAATTCCTTATTAATAAAGTTCTTAACAATCTCCTTTCCACTTACCAAAACAGAAGCATATTGCCTGAAGTTAAAGTTAAATGGCATCAGAAATTAACAAATAATCTCAAACGGAGGTAAGGTCAGGAGTTTTGGTCCTGAACTCAGCAGAATTCTGAACATCAAACTTGTGGTGAGGCTGGAACCATGGCAAATTATTGTGACTCTAAATACAGGCAGTACCAAAATTATTAGATACTGATACTACCTCAGTACGCACAAGTCTAAAATACTGTGCAGAGCAAGATGAAGTAGAATAAAGCATATGATAAAATACCTAGCTTGCTGTTCGTCTGTCTTCATCCTGCACAGAATTTCCCCAGTTAATGCCAAAGCACTGTTAAAGGAAAATTCCCCAAGGAATAAGTAGTATCTTTCCCCACAAAGAAAGTCAAGAGATTAGAACAGAAGAGAAGGCCTATGCCACACATTCCATTGATTCCTTGTACCAAAGTTTCAAACCGCACTTCATGCTAAGCACCACACCATGATGTCCAACTGGTATTTACCATGAGATTTCATACTGAACCAAAACAAGTATTAATATTCTCAAAGATCCAGAAGGCTTTGCCTACCACTCTATTCTATGACAAAAATAAGGCCATACTGGTTCCACCTTTGAGTGTGATTCACAGCTTTGTAAGCATCTTGGTAAAGTACAGCAATAACATGCAACAATTTTCTTCACATGGACAGATAATACAGAAGTTTACTAATAGAAAAGCACAATTGACATTGATTTCTGATTAGGTTTATTATATTTGTATCAAAACGTTCATTTTCTACATTAAAAGTACTGATTCTTAACAATAAAAAGTAATCTTTACTGTTCTATTACAAAGCTTCACTTAGGAATACAATAAAACTCCCACTCAATCACACAAAAAGCCAGTTAAAGGATCTGGTACATGTTACAGCAAACACATAAATCAGCATCTGAGCTCTAGCCCTTTAAGTCTAAGATAATGTACAGTTATTGAGATCTGAGATCTGAAATATTCTAAAAGTCACATGGCACAGAACATTAAAAGCAGTCTTAGTTTGGAATCCTATTAAATCTGACATTTAAAAAAATAAAGAGTGGCTCTAACACATAATGTTATCATTAGAATTAAAATGAATTTGCCAAGTTGGTTTTGCATCATTATACAGATCCATTTTACTTGCACTTTAACAGCTATAATGAGTCATTTCCATTTTTACCTGCATCAGTAAGATGACTGGTCTTACACAAGAGATCTAATTTTCGGTTCCAAACACATAGATCACTCCCTCCAGACAACCATATATTCAGTCTTTGAAGAACTGTCAAACACTGCAGAACAAAAATCAGATATATGTCTCCTGCAAAAGTTCCTACAGGGAATTTCTGTATTTCTCAGTGAAATGATCATGAACCTTAGTTAGATAAATCCCTAAGTACTATGAAATACAATATCAAGGTCTCTGAGAAATACATATTTAATTACATACTAATATGTTAGATTTTTCATCAACAATGCAAAAATTTTAAATGTTGTAGGTTGCCTTTTCCAACACAGTAACAAAACCAAGTCACAGCATTACCTTTGAGCTACATCCTTTCAAAAAGAAAACTGAGGTACTAAGAGTTCAAAAAAAAATTTAAGAATTGTGCCCACTTCTCAGCCACTCATTATGTACCTATTCTTAAACAAAACAATGCCATTCCTTTTAACACACCATGCCCACATGACCCATGAGCCAGACATAACAGCTTAATGTATACAACAAAACAACATTCATAGGGTTTCCTCAGCATACCTTTACAGTAGAATGGAAACATGACACTTTCTGAACCTGTCTGCCACTAGTGCAGTCCCAAACCTGTCTTTATTCATTAAGGAAACTGAAAGGCTTCTATGTGTTATAAATGTAAATGCTGTGTTGGTAACTAAACGGCAGATTAGGAAAGAGGTATGAAGAGACTCAGTCTCCTAAATCCAGACAGTCCTTTCAATATTTGGCCTAAATGACATATTCATAAAGGCCTGTTATGGATTCATTTTTGTGGCAAGGATTGTATCTACATGTGAGCAATAACTAGGGAAACGCCTGTGTAATCCAATTACACCTAGTGGATATTATTAGCCATTAAGTTTTCAAATGGGCTGCAGCCTGTGTCAGTGTTACCTTTAAAAGTAAAAACCACAAAAAGCCCATAGAAATTTAAATTCTCTCCAGATCAAAGGATACAATAACTGTTCTATCAGCTGATGCTGTTATAATCAAATCAGTTTTTTCTTCAGTACCATCTGACGAAGAAAATGGTGCTATAGCTGTAATTTTATGTGTGTGCCCATGAAGTTCATAAAGTTTTTCTCCAGTCTGAAAAACAGAAACATGGAAAACTATGGGTAAAATAGGAAAATGCCTCCTGTAGCATAAAACAGAGGTATTAAATGACTTTTGAAAGCAAGAATTTCTAAGAGTCTAAAATCTCCCTTCCTAAAGAAATTTAAAGATTTGCTACTTAGTACCTTCAGTGCTGCTCAAGATCATAAATTAAATAACATACTACGTGTAAGTTTAAAGAAGTGGTACATACTGCAAATTACCCTCTGAGTAAAAAAACCTCTAAAAGCCCTTAAGAAAAAAAATCTGTATTAAACTTATTAAACTTTAGGGCAAATATTGGCCATTCACCCTTCTTAATGACTACTACAGCAATTCAGATTTGTTGACAAACCTTCACTTGAAAATGTGGGGGTTTTTTTATTTTAATTACTGGAAAAACCTGACCTATATTTATGGCAAACATTGACCTATATTCATGGCCAACTTCCTGCCAGATTTATTTAGTATGCGCATTATCTATAGATTCAAGCTGGTGCTTTAGACAACTACAGCTACTTTCACTAACATTTTTAATTAAATGGCAAAACCCTACAAACAAACATGCAGAAGCATACTGGCATTTTAAACATGCAGCTAAAACACAGTAATTTAAACTGCAAACTTCTTTACAGATGTGGATTAATGTTTTAAATTAAAACTACAAGGATTTGCTTTAAGAAACACAATAGAAGTCCTACAAAAGTAGAAAATGGAACTCATTCATAAGCTGGATATCCAAATGAGTTTTACATCCACAAACTGCTCAGAACATTGGGCATATATATTCACATACATGGGTTTTAATATTCAAATCCCTTTACTTTTCCAAATTCTAGAATTATAAAATTATAAAAGGCCTTCAAAACCAGCAAAGCTCAGAAACTGCTCAAAAGAGAAGTTTCAAGTCTCTACTTCTGTATTTTAAAATTACACCATCATAAATGTCACATAAATTTTTCAAAAGATTTTAAAGAAAATTNTTTCAAAAGATTTTAAAGAAAATTAAAAGTCTGAAATTTTTTCTTCCTCAGTTGAGTGTCACTGCAGAGAGTACAATATGTCTCCCCTTCAAAATTCTTATTAAACAATGTAACTCATATACTAGACTTCCTCAACAAAGATCTAATGCTCATCAGTTCTCTACAATTTTGGCAATGAAACAGCGTAGAAGAGCAGAACAGCGGGTGTCACATTTACAGAGCACAATTTGTAGGATAAAACTAATGTCGTACTAAGGTTTTCAAAAGTTCTAAGAAGATTTTTATCACAGCAAGCAATTAAGGGCCTGTTCCTGAAAGGCGTGAAATGTTTAATTTCTAGTGACTTTGTTAATCTTTCCAATATAATTTTGTGACAGCTCTCTATTAATCAGTCATACTACAAAGAAATATTATTAATAGAGTCATTGAAATGTCTCTAAATCTTAAGTGTATGGCAGGCTTGGGATTTTGCTACATATTTGCCGAGTTACTAGTCAGCATTTCAAGCATTTACAGCAAACACAGAACATACTTTCAAAGAGTAATTAAAGCCACAACTTCATACACACTTATGCTTTTAGCAACACGATTTAATCTGAAATTTCTCTAAAATCACTATGTCATCCCAAAGCACTCTGACTCTCAAAACTTACCCTTCTCTTGGGTTCACCCAACTTCCAGTTTCCTAACTCTCCTTTGTAAACTAAGATTCAACAGACTCCCTCCACTTTTACATTTTCAAACAGCAGCTCTGCAGCAATTCTTATTCATTCTGCTTTTTTGCTCCTCCACATTTCTGCCTCTTCTCTACAACTCCTACCCTCTCCAGAGCACACAAGCCACCCCTCAAAAACACATCTAACCTGAGCATTCCAAAGAAATATGATTCCATCATCTCCTGCAGATGCAAACCTGGGAAAAAAAAAACAAAACAAAAAACAATAACAAACTGAAAACTACTACATTATATCATAATGTCATGAAAAAGCAGTAAATACTTATGGAAGAAAAAATGCTTACAAGATATATCAGACTCTGTGTTTAAAGAATAGGCATGTATTTGTAAATTACAGTTTCTAAACTAAAGTCAGGATATTTAAATAGGTAGTTATCAACAGATACTTAATAATAAGAACAAGACTTAAGAATTCCAATATTATTATAAAAAGAATGTTCTCATGGGTCACCTCACTCTTTCCCAGTCATGATCACCATCATCTATAACCTTGTCTGTTTCCTGAAGGAGCACGGAATGGTCAAATGATCAACAAAAAAGCCTATTTTTGAAATGTGTCATGAACGCTGTTTAATTTAATGCGTCAAATGCTAGAGTATTACTTGCAATTTTATCTCAGTCCAGTTTTTGGAAGATGCTTGCTGAGGCTTAGCCTTCTTTAGTAATTTTCCAATCAATATGAGCCTTACTTCATGTTCAAAAAGTACAAGAGCAAAGAAGAAAAAAAACCCCAAAAAAACAGCCAGCTTTCTGTTACATTCATAGAGGATTTATTTAGTATCTTCAAAAACCAATCTGAGAAATTTTTCCACTCACTGGTTTTAGCTGAGCCACTGAGAAAACAAGAAAATCCTTCTGTAAAATTCTCACTAAGATGATATTATCTAAAGACTTGAAGCGTGAAACTTGGCTTACGATAGTTGACAAAAGCACACAATGGAATAGCTGCAGAAACTAAATAAAAACATTTCAGAAGCTTGGTAACAATACTAATCTTACTGAAAAGAATCAAGTGAAAAATATTATCATGTGTTTAACAATATAGAAAATACCATATTCTTGATAAATAAAAATTTAGAATTACTGTCCAGTGAAACAACTCTATTATAAACTCCTCAAACTCTCAAAATACTAACCAGATATACAATTTTCTCCTTATCCATATGCTACTTTATAACCTAACTTAAATGTAGCCACTCAGGCTTTAGTTTTACAATGTTTATCATTATCCAAGCTTTAGTAATTTACCTGCTACCAAATTATCAATTTTGCACGAAAGTGCAAAATGGTAAAAGACTTCTTTGTATCAGACAGCGTGTGCAAGCTAAGAATACTGTAGTGTTTCTACAAACATGAATTATACCTATTCAGTATGCATTTTGAGAAAAACATACTTTAATAAAGGGTTATTTTAATAACCTGTCTGGCAAAAAAAGGACTGAAGAAACCACACGAGATTCTTCCATTTTTATATGAATCTTCTGGTGGACTACTACAACATAGAAAAATAAATGTTATGATAATGCATGTAACCTTTCTGACACATATATATATATTTATGACATTAAAAATAAAAACTGGCAAGCGAAAAATCCTCCATGGAGTCTTCTATAAAATTTTTATTTATGTGTGTGTGTGTATATTTAAAATATATTAGAAAATATGAATCTGTGGGCATTTCTGAACTGGCAGAGACCACTGGCATGGTCTCTTCCAACCAGCGTGCATGGGGAGGGAGAGAACCTTCCTTCACAGAACACCTGCTGTACGCTGCAAGGATATAAAACAAACTCTTGCCCACATTAACTTCATGTAGTGTATTGATGAATATATTAGAATTTCCCTTCTGTGTCTAATCCATAAAAGATATAAATTACTACATCTCCCTAACACAGCTACTCTTGCCTACTACTTACGTTCCTAGTCATTAAACGTTTCCTATTTAATTCTCCACATCAGCCAAGAGTCACTACATTTTATGACTGACTAAAGACTTCACAACCTTACTTTTAAGGCAGAAAAGTATTTCTTCTCTTGTAGAATTAAGTTAAATTAAAGAACATGCAAGGCTAATTTAGAGAAAACTAGAAGAGAAACTAGGTTGTAATGTACAATTATCATAATTCATTCTCTCAGTCACACTTCCTAAGTGACATAGGTAAATACAATTACTTCATCTTCTTAACCTGTTTTCCAGTTTTTATCTCTGTCCTCAGAAGACAGATAACTCAGTTTTCAGAAGTTACAGATAGAGATTGTCAGGAAATATAAAGAAAGGTGCATATAGCTGAAACCTGAAGGAGAGAAACAAAGGAATTTTCAGGTTTCAAAGAAGTATAGCAAGTTGAACCAGATCAAACTGGAAGAGAAATGTAATGCAGAGGTTAGGCGTATGGTGACCTCTGCTAAGTAGTCATTCTGAATAAAGTAGCTGAAAATTTTAAAACTTGAAAAGTTAAAAAAAATTGCATTAACCAAAGCTCAGGTGAATTTAGCACCGTAGCATCAAAAGAAAGTGCAACAAAAGATTGGAGAAAAAGGAAAAGCAACACTCAATATTGCTGATGTCATGTCCAGTCGCTACAGCGTATCTGTAGGAGTCTATTACATTCTTTCATAGAACCAGAAGGCAAACTAACAGCCATCCTCAATTCAGAAACATACAACACATGCATCCTGTCAGAAGAGCAGGAGACAGTACTGCATATTGTCCTGTGAGAATCTATGCATGTACAGAAGGCAACACTCAGACCAGGAAAAGACTGAAAAAGAACAGCTGAATTAGCTAAAGGCAGTTCTTAAAAACAAATGAATTTGTACTGAGAAACATAACATTATTACCATTATTTTCTCTAAATTAAAGTATAACTTAGAAGAGAAGCCAAAAGACATAGTAACATAGCAAGAAAAGGAAGTATTCATCCCATGCCTTTTTTAACACCAGTTTTTCCTGCCCTCCCCCACCAAAAGTAAAAAGACTGGATTAAAAATATTACTACATTTTTACAAACATATTTCTAAGGACATTGTAAAACAATTTGAAATGACATTTCATACCTGCAATCATCTATTTGCACTAGAAATCGTACTATATCTTGATGGCCTTTCAACACAAGGAGCTCCGTGTAAGGATTCTGTATTTGTTCTTCACCAATTGTCTGTACAGAGGATTTCTAAAATTCACAAAAAAGGAAGTAAATTTATTTTGTACTAACATAATTATTTTCATCATGTCTTTGTAATGTCTAACAATCTACATACAGACACAAGCGTGAAGTTTCTGAAATACCATTTTGCCTTAATGAAAATCATTATAAAATATAATTTCCAGTTATTTCAAGTAAATAAAAGCTTTCTGTAGCACATATTTTAAATTACGATATAGCATTTTCTGTTTAACAAAAACATTTTGTACTGATTTAATCGCTGATACAGTGAGACAAAAAGCCAGCTTAGTTATGAGCTGTCATGTGGAGCCAGCTTCATGACTCAATTCACCATACATTCAGTTTTTCATTAAATTACACCTCTTACGAGATGGCTGTGAACCTCTCGTATCTTTCATCTACTGTTCAATTTTAAAATCCTATATAAAGACAATATATTTAAAACAAATAAGAACAAATGCTGTTCTGTTCCATAATATATAAATCACCCATTGGTACCCTATTCACAAAACACCAAAGCAAACCACTTAAAAAAACATAGAGAATGATTAATCATTTTATAGAACAGCATCTGCAATTACCCCCAAATAGACTATTAATTAAAAGAACAATCAATCACTTGGAGCAACCTGATCACTAGGCAGGGTCAATAAAATACTGCATAGAACTGCATTTTCAAGGCAGAAGAGTTCTGCCAATCTCAATCATCATTTTATTTCAAGACAACTTTTTTGTAATTAAGGTCTTCAACATTCTGGAACAACTTGTTGTCAGATATTATTTTTTTAAAAAACCATCTAAACATCTCGGTAGTTGCTCAGTGACAGCACTCTCTCCCCTCTAGATTTATTTTACGCAACAGTCAACATCACACGACTTCCAAGACTGTCCTTTCTTTGAGGACATCAACAGAATGTACATTGTAAAACAGCAACTACAAAACACTGTACAACATCCAGCATACATGACAGGTAATACCACATGAAAGAGAAACATGTTATCCTCAGAAACTTGAACTTTTTCTTGCAGGATTAATAAATTATTTTCTATTACTTTGATATTGGTACTATGATAATATTCTTCAGAAACTAAGAATGATACAGTTAATAAGCATGGAAAGAAACCTTTATTTTGTTTGTGGAGGAAAAGAAAGCTTTATTTGAAGAGTTCTTAATTTTTAAATTAAGCTCTTGTGATTTTATCTTGGTTTTGTGCTATCTGGTGCATTTCATGAAGCAACTGTTCCTCATTTTATGCAATCACATGAGAATCGTAATTCCCATTTATAATAATGCAAGTAGAATCTGCATGGGTATAATAACAAATACAAAAACTTGGCATTCAGACATCAAAAGTGAATCAAAACATTCCTTAAAAAAAATGAGAGTTCTAAAAATCCTAATAAAATCTCAGTAAGTTAGCAATACTGCATTTAGAAAACATACATTCAGAAAACAACTTTAACACCTTTCAGAAAAACTCAGAATTTGTATCATTAACATCCCAATTTTACAGTCTGTTGTTGCTTCCTATTCAGTACAAGATGGTGCTATTGCTTCTGAACAATATGTCTAATCTTAATTCTAACAATGCCTGTGAATACTGAAAGATACAGTGCTGATGAGGTACTTACAGATGAGAACAAAATAACATCTTTTCCCCCAGAAATGTCATAAAACAAGTTATGCTCTCTTCAAATCTTCATTCATATTTACCCCAGTGTTGGGTTGGATGAGCATTTTTTCTCTGAAGAAATCTATATACAAACTATTAACTGGACTCTCTTGCAGCAACACCAAGTTTTTTAGAGATAGAAGCTGCATGCTGATGTTAATGGAATCTATTCCCAACTTGCACGTTTTTATACATGACCTGTAAGCAACACTACAATTAAAAAAAAAAAAAAAAAAGAACAAAATGTTCATCTCAACCTCAAAACTTCCTATAACCTCCACGATGTGAAGCATTTGAAAAGTGGGATTTTCAAAAGCAATTCATGAAAACCACAGATAAAGACCACACAGGAATATTGATTTATGGATCACGGAGCATGACAAATCAGCTCCTTTGGATCATGATGCTGCTGCACTTAAGTGCTCCCACTACCAGAGCCACCCTGCCTAAGATGAACACCATGGCCGGCCATCAACTGAAGAGATTCAAGAGTTTAAGTCTAAATGACTTCCAATTCCACAGTAAAAAAAAAGAAATGAGTAAGGAGAAATTTCTATTTCACAAACTTAGGACAGCTTTGCCAGAGGCTTCCTCTATTCACCCAGTGCAATGCCACTATAACACATCTGTCTGAAGTCACAGCACAGGAAACAAACACGTTAAGTCCATAGTCCACACACTACTGTAGACTTTTTTACCTATTGAAGAACTAATGGTTATAAAGATTCTTAGATGAAACAATATTACATCATGCGGGGGGGGGGGGGGGGAG
>VZRQ01007867.1:34265-46385 GCA_013397975.1 Machaerirhynchus nigripectus | reverse complement strand
CTTCAAATTTTCCACAGACAAAAAAAAAATTATTACCATCATTCCACAAAATGTGGTAACAATAAGAACACAAGTCCTGTGGATTGGATTTAACCAAGGTTTGAATGGCAGAACAGAAGAACTGGACCACACCTTGATTCATGCTCATGCTTTATTAAATCACAGTATATAAACCAGAGGCAGAGTTTAAACTTTGGAGAGGGCAACACAACAATGCAGTTTTCTAGCACATCTTAGAAAACTGCATCGTATTTCCCATCCTCCTTCTGCACACAACTGCACGTAAACCTGCAAATATGGCTGCAATCCAACTGGCATTTTGACTGACAACAAAAGTCATAGGTATTCCCACACATTGTCATTCCAAACTGGCGCAGACCCAAATTTCCACCAAATTAAGTACTGGCCTTTGAAGTCAACCATGATATTGGCGTAACTTGCTCATGAACAGCAGATAGAAAATAATTATTTCCTCATACTTGTCTAGATTACAAAAGCACTAAGTATATGGAGCACAGCAATACTTTTAATTAACTCTTGTTAAACCCATGATGAGAACTGCAGCAGACTCTCAGAGACATGAAAATTCCAATAATCTCTCCCTCTAATTCAGTAGCATTACTCAATCTGAGTAGCAGGAAGGATGACAGTGTGTAGTGCACTACGTAACAAGGCATATTTCAAGGATGAGGAACCAAGAAGAAATGCTGGAAGGCTACTACAAACTATTGGGACACATAAATAACAACTTACTGCCTATAATTTATATTCTCGACCTCAGAGTCCCGCAGCAGGACTTCTAAGGACTGCCCGTAAACTACACACCATAACCCCACCGAGCGGGAGGGGCCGGGATGCTCCCGACAGCTCCCGGGCGAGCTCTGCTCGGTCGCTCTATTGTTCACAGCATCAGTTAGGTTGGAAAGGACGTCTGACATCAAGCCCAACCCATGAAAACACCACCATGTCAACTAGACTACGGCACTGGGTGTCACGTCCAGTCCTTAAACACCTCGAGGCATGGTGATTCCACTACCTCCCTGAGCAGTCCATTCCAATATCTTTCTGCGTAGAAATTCTTCCTCATGTCTGACCTGAACCTCCCCTGCTGCAGCTTGAGACTCTGTCCTCTTGTCCTGTCACTGGCTGCCTGGGAGAAGAGACCGGCCCCCAAGGCTACACCCTGCTTTCCGGTAGCTGGAGAGAGTGACAAGATCTCCCCTGAGCCTCCTTTTCCCCAGGATAAACCACCCAAGCTCCGTCAGCTGCTCCCCAAAGGACTTGTCCTCCAAACCCTGCACCACCTCCATTGCCCTTCTCACGACACACTCCAGCTCTTCAATGTCCGCCTTGAACTGAAAAGCCCAGACGTGGACACAGTCTTTGAGGTTCACCTCTGTGCCTTCCGACCTCCTCTGGTTCTCTTCGAGGACCCCCATAACCCGTTCTATCAATCCGACCGCCTCGCAGGCCGAGAGCCGGCCCGGAGCACGGCCCAACCGGGGGCCCAGACCCATCCAGCGGGAAGGGCCACGGCCCAGCGTATCCCGACTCATGGAACCGCCCGCCCGAAGCCTAAGGCTCCGCAGGGAGCCGCCTCACCTCCGCCAAGCCCTGCGGCTCCCGGCCACCGCCTATCAGCCACCGCAGCATCGGGAGCGGGCCTGGGACCGCGGCCGGGCCCTCCCTGCGGCACCAGCGGGGCGGCAGCGCTGAGAGACAGGCTGCTCAATGGAGCTCCGCGGGAAACCCGCCCGCCGGCGGGCGGGGCCGGGCACGGCCGGAGCAGTCGATCGCTGAGCGGGTGCGCCGTGAGGGGCGGTGGGTGGTGTGGACGTCCCGGGTGTTTCTGCACGGCTTCGTAAGGTGGGCCAGTGAAATATTTACTGGCGTTTTACCTCGCTGTCTTCCGACGTCAGAGAAGATTTATGCTATTACCTTTTACCATATTACCATATTACATATTACCACATTACAATTACGTTATTGCCGTTGTATTGTGACGGTCTTCAACTGTTTCTTGAAGTGGAATGAGCGCCGAAACGTTTTCTAAGTAACAGATTTCCCTTGGCTATGGCTGTTTCCATCCTCCCTCGCTGAACTCCCTGAGGTCTTTGATGCTTCTGTCAGAATGGAGCAAAAAATATGAGTTAACTCACCTGATTCACTGTCCTGCTCCTCTGCTGCCCTTCACAGAATCACAGAACCCCATGATGGGTCAGGTTAGGTGGGACCACACTGGGTCATCTGCTCCAACCTCCCTGTTCAAGCAGGATCATCCTAGGGCACCTGGTACAGGATTGTGTCCAGGCAGTTCTTGAATATCTCCAGTGAGGAAGACTCCAGAACCTCTCTGGGCAATCTGTTCCAGTGCACAGTCACCTGCACAGTAACTTCCTGGGCATCAGTTTCTGTCCATTGCCTCTTGTCCCATTGCTTGGCACCACAGAGAAGAGCCTGGATCCATCTCCTTCACACTCTTTAGACAACAATAGACATTGATGAGGGGATGCATTAATCTTGGAAGCCTTTTGAGTTTTAGGTGAATGTGGGGCAAGATCACAAAACCTGTCCCAAAAGGCCGCACAAACCTTGAGCAGACACAAGTGACCAGAGGGGGTGTACAGAAGTGTCCAACAGGCACTGCTCTGAGCATCTGAATATACACAGGTCACTTGCGCTGATGGTTTTTTGCCCACATTTTTTTGGATAACACCACATGATGCATGCGATTTCCCACAGAGCAGGAGATTGTGGTGCTTTTCTAAATCACAGAATCATTGAATGGTTTGGTGTGGAGGCCGGTGGGCCTGCTGGACAAGGAACAAAAAGAGGCCTACGGTGGGATAAATCCTAGGTTCCTTTCCAGCCTCCCCCAGAAGCTCTGTTGACTGAAAAGCTTCCCCCAGATTGCTCTGTTCTGTTATGTTAATGTACCCCAGTTCTGCCTCCCTGGTTGGCTCGGTTGGCCACTACACCCCTTGTTACCTGATAACACCCTCAGAGTTGCTCAATCAAACCCCTTTTGTGCTGCCTGGATTTGTCTGTGACCTAGCTCGAACGTGGATGCATTAAAATCTCTCCTGTAGAACCCCGCGCAAAGGCCTCTCCTGCTCATTCCTCGTTGGACTGTTTCCCCAGCTATCCGGTGTGTGTGTATGTGTGTGTGCAGTGTGCTGGCTGCACCGAGAGGCTTCTTTAGAGGTGCTTTCGGGAAGGTTGTGGTATTTTACCATCCAGGATCACCGCAACAGTTTCAGTTGGAACTGACCTTACAGATCATCTAGTTCCAACTCCCCTACCATGGGCCTGGCCACCTTCTACTAGACCAGGTTGTTCAAATCCCCATCCAGCCTGGCCTTGAACATTGCCAGGGATGTGGCATCCACAACTTCTCTAGGCAACCTTTTCCAGTGCCTCACCACCCTCACAGTAAAGAATTCCTTTCTAATACCCAATCTAAATCCACCCTCTTCCAGTTCCAAGCCATTCCTTCTTGTCCTGTCACTTCATTCCCTTGTAAAAAGATCCTCTCCATCTTTCTTGTAGGCTCCCTTCAGGAGCTGCAAGGCCACGAGAGGGTTGACTCAGAGCCTTGTATTCTTCAGGTTCAACAATCTCAATATTCTCAGCCTTTCTGCACAGGAGAGGTGTTCCACCCCTCCTGAACATTGGTTAATGACCAGCCTGTGTGTGTAAAGCATGGGGTGCATCCCAGATCTAGGATGAAATGACACTTTAGTAACCTAAGTTCAACAAATATTTGTGATGTGTAGCCTGAGTTTTGCCATTTGTTAACTGCTGTGAATTCCTTGCAGCTATGTAAAAAACTGAGGTTGATAACAGTCATAAACCAGTCTTAAAGCAGTTGTTTACATTATTTAGGAAAACTTCTGCTTTTTCCTTTCAGTTCAATCATACTGATTTTCATCTTAGAGGTGCAGTTCCTGCAGACTAAGGGTACAGCCAGTGGAATTACTTGGGTGCAGACAGATACACCTGCAAAGGTTTCCATGGTAATGTTTTGTCATCACCAGTCTGGTCCTCGGCAGTGTCCCTAAATAATTTGGTATATTCCCCAAACTGGAAAGTGTTGAGTCATTTTGTTACATTTTATTTATTGGGAGGAAGGACTGCACAGCATATGCTACTTACAGTTGTATGACCTGTATGACCACGTGAGATGAACCAACCACAGCCTCCTTCCACCATCCCCCTGTCCATCTGAAGGAGGAAGAGAATTTGTGATTAAAGTTGAGCATAGAAAGAAGGAAGACATGGAGGGCAGGTGTTGTAAGATGTTTTTTCCCCTATTACTCATTGTCTTACTTTGACTTGATTGGCAATAAATTAAATTAAATTTTTCCCACATCTAGTCTGTTTCCCCTTGATGGTAATTGGTGACTGGTGTCCTTATCTTGACCCACAAGATTTTTGTCATACTTTCTCTACCCTGTCCAGCTGAGAAGGGGAGTGATAAAGCAGCTTGGTGGGCACCTGGCATCCAGCCAGGGTCAACCCACCACAGACTTCAGGAGAGTTCTTTTTGTCTTGTTAATTAGAACTAACTTCAGAATTCTGCTTCTGAGCATCTTTTAATTCCTTCTTTAACAATGCTGTCTGCTTCCAAAATTTTTACTCCATTTTTCATTTCTCTGCCTTTGTAGGTTGTATGAACTTCTGTACATTCCTTCTTTGAATCCTTCTTGCATTCTTAAAAAACCAGTTTTGTTGTTACTATTTCAAACATCTAATGTACTGTACACTTCCAGGAATCAGAAGCAACTTCTCTGTTTCCCAGTGTGGTTGGTACAGGTGCTGTGTTTGCCGGGATTCCTGGGTAAAGAGTGCAATCAATCACAGCATTTCATTTGCTTGGCCGAGATGCAGTGTCTTCTGCAATTTATGGCTTGTCGCTGTCGACCATTGGCAAAGGACTGCGCTCAGGCTCTTAAACTATGCAAAAGTGGTGGAGTGTTGGCGGATAACACTCACTGCAGGAAATTTGCAGCACATGTTGTGATTACACGTGCACACTTTTCCACAAATGTGACATTTCTTGTCCCCAGGCTTTTGTATCTTAATGGAGGAATGCTTTTTCTTCCCACCTTCTAGCACAATGGCTTCCCTTTTAACTTGCCGCAGTGAGATCCTAGCCTCTGCTGTAGTGACCAGGCATAGAAACTGTCACTAGGTTATCTCTTGCTCTCTTAACTAACATTTCCAGTATGTCACATTAATTGTGTATCTCTTATAAGCTGCTGAAGCCTATTACAGTTTCCTCAAGTTACACAGTTCAAAATTTTCTATAGATTTTATTCATTGAATGGAGTCCCTAGGAACAAGTGAACAATTTACAGTCAGTCTTACTGTAAGAATTACTTGGAGAGATTTTACAAAGGAAGTCTTAGAAAACATTTTTTTAAAGTGACTTCTCTAAATCAGACCATATACCTTTGAGATATAATCATGATTCCGTTTCAAAATTCATGCCTAATACAGACAGTATTTTCCTTTATGTCTAATAAATATATCAGTTGAAAAGTGCCTGCAAGGATTTCACACTCTGCCAAGATCAAATACAGTCCAAAACACTTTACATATTAGAGAAACAGGATTAGAAACAGAGTAGTCCAGACGACAGATGATATTTCAATGGACAGCATATGCTGCAGTCCCCCAAAACGATCATGTATGTCTTAAAAATCCATGCTGCTGTTTCTTGTATTCAACGGTAGTTAAATCCAGGACCTCAGGAAATGGCTAACTTTGCATTCCCAGGTCAGGTGAGTGATACAGAAGCTCAGATATCTGTTACTCCTACAGAGAAATTATCCCTTTCAATCCATACACCTTCTTAAAAGTGCAACGTGGCCCTGGGTGATGGGGGCTAACACTGATAAGTGTCACTTGCATCTTTCTGGTGCTTGAGGCCATGCTTGAGGTCAAACCAGTTCACCAGTCTTTGTGACTGAAGGTGATAAGAAGTGCTGAGAAAAAATAGACCCCGTGGCTCCTGCCAGTTCAAGGGCACTGTTGTAGACCTGCAGTGTGCCAGCGGGGCACCCTCCTGGCGTTCCTTAGAGGATTCAATTCATTTTGTCACATGACTGCCTATCTCCCAACTAACCACCAGCATCTAGAGGAAAAGAGTGGGAGATCATCCAGCAATACCACCTGAGGACATTGAGTTCCCCCTCTTGGCCTGAATCCTGGTTGCAGTAGACCTGGGATATTGGCTTGATTTAGGTGAGCCTGAATCTTTACACTAGGAACTTGTGAGGGAATGGAAGTTCAACCATGGGTGGTAATTAACTCGACCCCATGTATCCTAAGGCAATCTCTGCAAGCTCCAGCCGTGATGTTGTATCTGAGAGAAATGTTTCCCCACCTTGATGAAAGGTTCAGCTGCTTCCGTCACGAAATTCTGGAGTTGCTCACAGGCCAAAGCAATGTGTGGGTTCAGATTCGTAAATGAAAATAGATCATTTTGTATTTTGTCTGGATTTTTGTGGGCGCAAGAAAAGACTTTGTCCCTGCTACCAGTCAATGGCTTCAGCTACCCTTGGAGCCACAGTAGAAATTCACATGCTGCCCAATTATATGGGGTCACCTTTGCATTCTGTCTTTTTTCTCTGTCGGTCAAATGACCCATGATGTGAGCAAACACAAAATAACTCTGCTCCGAGAGATAGGCATCCTTCATGGTCCGCAAGGACACCAAAGTTCCCAGATCCTTGGCCCCAGAGCAGCTCACTCGATGGAAGGACCCATCAGTAGGTACTTGAGTGCTTCAGGGTCTTAGGACTGTGGTGCAGCTCATCATACAAGCTGAGATGGAGCCAAGTAGTGCAGTGCTCTTATCCACCCCTTCGCTGAGAAATTCAGCAGACCAGAGAGAAGTGGAGAAGGGTATCACACTGCTCCTGGCCAAGGGAAGACTAAATTGTGACTTGATTAAATTCTCAAGAAAATCTCCTCTCTCCCCTTGGCCTTAGATTTAACATCTAAGTGTGCAAAACGTGTATTAATTTCTCCTGTCTGGTCAGATTCAGAGAAGTTCACCAGAAGTGCAGATTAATATTAGTAGTGTGGAGATGCTATTCACATACTAACAGCCTTCATTTGTATTAAGCTGTAATTTCTAGGAAAGATTCTTAACAGTTCTCACTTTTGTCATACTGGGTTCACAAGTCCTGAAATTAAAGTCAAGGAAAGTCTTACTTGTAACACTAGCTTAATGGATTATAGTAATTTTCTGTATATTTCCATTTTTAAGGCTTTGATGTTGCAGTTTATCTGTGCTTAATCACTTTTCTGCCTCCAAATACTGTGGCCTTCTCTGTCTGATATAATCTAGTCTTTTCTATCTGTTGTCAAAAAATAAGCTTATTTTTGTGTTTCTTGTGTTTGGTTTATATTTATCTGTGAAAAACAGAGTACCTCACACAGTGCATAATGCTGTGTTTCTCTTCACAAAGCAAATTGGTTTGCTTCTTCACTGCCTATTTCTTGTATTATGTTCTTCCTGAAGGTCTAAGAAAGCAAGTGCCATAAAATGGAATAACACCTGCATGAATTCCTCAAAGTCTGACTGTACTTTGTGAAGAAAATGGAGTGAACAATTTTTTTTATCTGACAGTACAAATTGCATGCTGCTCTGATCTAAAGTGGACTGTGATGGCAATATAAGCCCCCAGGTGGCATTCTAACCTTGTTTTTCTAAATCGTTTGTTTTCGTAGGGAATGGATCTGATTCTTTTGTTTAAAAATAAATTTTCTTCACCCTTATGGTAGATTTGAACAAAGAAATTAAAGCCATAAGCTGATTCTTTTTTCCTTTTTTTTTAGGTTTCCAATTTGAACATGTTTTGTTGATTCAAATGCAGTAGCCTCAAACCCAGCTTGAAATCTGATAGATGTTTGGTGGAATTATGTAAATTATACTATATTCCAGATATTGAAGTCCATAACTTGATGATGTCCTGAAACAGCTATTCAGTAAAATAGACCATGTGAATTTGGAAGACCACAATTGCAGTAAAATACTTTGCAACAAATTTATAAGAAAAGCATAAATCCAATTGTGGCTAATACCTTACAACACATGGATGTTAACTGATGCTGGGTTACAATGAAATCCAGGCAGAGTTCAATATTATGACTACTTGAAACCAGTGTAATTCTGGTTGGATTTCTATTTCTTTCCAGGAGTACCAGGCAGGCCTTTGTAAAGAGCACAACTTGCACCTCCTAGCTTAGTCACTCTATTTACTGAGGGTCCTGATGGTTCATCTTCAGGTCCCTCATTCACCAGAGGAGGGATGGCTCCCACAGAGATTTCCTCAGGCTACCCCACGTAGCTCCTCAGCTGAGTTGCTCCCTGCTGAAGCATTTCTTACCCCGTCAGCTTCACAGTTCAAAGCTGGCGTCTAGTGTCACTTTTGCAGTGTTCATTCCCTTTCAGCTCTCTCACACCCAGATGTTACTTTGCTAGTGAATACTTATGCGCTTTCTTCCACACTGTCTGGTACTGTCTGCGGGGAGGAGTGCCCACAAAAAAATTTCATATTCACCCCTCAAATCCTTTCTTCCAACTTTTCTCTGCAACAAAACCCAAAACTTCCTTAGAAACCATTGGGCTGATGTGCTGCAAGTTGTCCTTACAGCTCTGACCAAAACTGTCACCTAATCATGCGCATCACAGGCTGCCCCACCTGCAACTCTTTGCAACCTCTGTTTATATTTGGATTTTAACCTCTTTGAAAGGCAGACCGTTTTAGTTTGTATTTGTGTAACACTCGGACAAATGGAATCTTTGTCCCTCTTTAGGATTCCAGTGGGATACGGGGCACAAATACACAGTAATCATATTTAATAAAGCAAATGGAGCTGATTTAAATTACTGCTTAAAATACATCAGTATGTAATAGGTCATAAATAAAAATCGACCTACACGCTGCCCTGGATACCTTTCAGAGTGTACTTTAGGAGGAGTCACTAAGTCAGAGTATCATCAATCACAGTCCCTAAAGCAACAAAACCCAAATTACTGCTGCACTGTAAGACTCTGAGTAGCCAGAAGGCACAGAGGAAATGTTTGAAATCCAAACTTCATCTGTCTTTGTCGTGTTTCAGCCCTAAAGTTCTCAATGGTCCTTCTGAAAAGTCATTCCAGTATATTTTTCAGTATAAGGACCAAGCCTTAGTTTATACCAGACTCTTGCAGGTGGTGGGCTGGACAAATGAAAAGCTTCTTGAATTTAAATAGATTTTGAAACAAAGCCATGTATGTTTGTTCACAAAGGTTTATTAGTTATCCTTTGGGCTGTCTTGCTCTGTGCACATTATACATTTCTGTTTAGTTGTTTTTGTATTTGTCAAACATATTTTTTCATCTTAAGTTTTCTAGCAACATTTAGATATGGATATGTTTAAGTGCTATGGATAGACTTAACATTCTAACATCCCCGTCCCCTTCATAGTAAGTCCAAAAATTATCACAGGGTATTCTCTTCTTCCCTAATTTGGAAATGCTTGAGAGAATCCTTTGCCCTTATAAAAAAAATTCCTCTTGAGAGGTAAGGTAAAGTATAGCCTGACAGCTGATCACAGTAAGTTTCATGCATGTAGCAAAGAGGCCCAAAATGGAAAAAGCCTCACTGTACTCACTGTAGTGAATACTCTGGCAGCTACAGCAAAGTGTATTCAATACCTACAGCACGTTAAGTAATCACAATGAGAGGATGGGTCAACTTCTTACCTTGCCAAAGAAAAAATTGTTGAATGTCCTCTGCTGTCAATTTTGTAAATTCCCGTGGGGTGACACTCAGTTCTTGGCCGTATGAGTGCACTGGCAGTGTGATGCAAATGTGCAGCTAATCTCTGCAGCTGCAATGGTGAGTATCTGTACTTCTAGTACAGATACATTTTTATGAAGACCAGCATACAGGATGCTAGGCAAGACCTGATGCAGCCTGTCAGCTGCAAGTCTGGTTCTCCAGTCAGAGAGCACTTATTCACACCCATGCATGAGCATGGAGCAGTCACCTTAACCCCAAGGCTCATCATACCATATGACACCAGAAATTCAGCTCAACCAAACATGGGTGAAAAGGGGACAACAACACTCCCTTGTGTATCATGGAGACACTACAAGGAGGCTGGGATTTGGGAAGGATTTTTAATCAAAAGCAAGGTTTTGGTCAGAGAAGCTCTTAAGGGGCTGCACAGTGGGACACAGAGGTGGTGGTTATCCTGGAAAATCCCTTCCTGTGCTCCTGT
Organism: Machaerirhynchus nigripectus; assembly: GCA_013397975.1. Classification (NCBI taxonomy): domain Eukaryota; kingdom Metazoa; phylum Chordata; class Aves; order Passeriformes; family Dicruridae; genus Machaerirhynchus; species Machaerirhynchus nigripectus. The sequence goes on along the minus strand of VZRQ01007867.1, from coordinate 36,101 downwards.
CATTGTCCACCAGGCTGGCAGAAGGCCACTAAGTACCTAGCAGGGACATACAATTAGATGGGTACCAAAGATACAGAGATCTAGCTCTGTTCTCTGAACTGAGCATGGTAGTGATGGGGAAATTTCAGCATTTGTTTGACAAGATCCAAACTAGCAAAATATTTCCATCATGTTTGCTATGTGCAGTATCTGAATTGTGTCATCAAAATATTAAAAGGCAAGTCTGTGTGTAAGAATGTTGCCTGAACACTATGTGGGCCACATGCTGACAACTGGATTTCAGGCCCTTTCTGTTATTCAAGAGAAATCTTCCTGCTCGGATTAACAGAATTAAGCCAAATACTTGAGCATATTATTTATTAATTTATTCCAAGTAACTTACCGGGAATTAGTCAACTACATATCTGAAGGAGTAAAGGCTCAGTCATAAAAAAAAAAATATGGTGTGACTGCGAAGTCCACCCTCCAGTTAAGAAATACACTGAAGTACAGGTCACATGAGCACCAGATACTGAGGTTTTTTTCTTTCACATTTCAGTCTGCAGAGTTTGAAATAAAATGTCATTCAACTTTACATAATAAGTTCATACAAAACTTATAATTTATGAGCCATAATGATTTAGAAGATTAGCTAGGGAAAAGTTCCTTTCTACTTATACCATGGTTAAAAAATATTACTGTGTTAATTCATACTGCGTCAATAAGTATAATGATTTTCTAATTCTGACTCCCTTCTCTGTGTGAAACTACTGAAATGCCACAAGAAGACCAGTGATATTAGGCCATATCCTTTGCTGCCTTTTCATACAAATTCCCCCTTGAAGTAATATGTAAGGTTAAGTCAGGAGAGGTCGCCATTTTCTTTGGTCTTGATCTCTTAAATCCTTACAAAACATACAGTTGGAAGCTTAGAAATGCTGTTCTCAAGGCTAATTTTGTAGCAGAAGAATCTGGACGATGTAGGATTCAGTGTCTGACTGTTAGCTAACCAGCTGTGTCATTTATTCTGTTGGTGTGTGGCTTTCCTTGCCTCCTTTCAGATCAAACTTGCTGTGGTTGTTTTCCAGAGCAAGTACAAGCAAATGCTGCATCTGGACTACAAGAAAATTAGGGTGAGACCTGCTGTCTTCCATTAAGTGTGTAAATGATTCACAAGAGCCTGTTCTATTATACCTTTTGTGACAAAAAGGGCAAAAAAGGGCACAAAAACTGTTAAAATGAGTAATGAATGATAGTGGGAACCTTGGTCAACAGAACAAGCTGGTGAAAAAGCAACAGGGATTTCAGGAGAATCAGATTCCCCGACTAAACAGAGATCCTCAAAACTACACTCCACCTCCTGCCTCCTCTTCTTCTTAGAATAGGACAGGCTGCGTTGATACCAACATTGGTCAAGGTTATCTCCTCTTTTTCAGTATTGCTTTCTTGTGCACCGGAAGTTCCCGATACTTTATCTCTTCTTCTATTGAATATTCTAATTTACACCAACCAATCTAGTACAAGATACAAATCCTATAGCATTTACATACAGCCTATAAGAATCATTACATTACCATACTGTATGACCCTAGGACTCTTGGTAAGGAGAGGGGCACTTTTTAACCTAAAGGGGATTACTTTCAGCTGGCCATACTATTGTTTTCCAGTTGTTCAGTAAGTGAGGCTTGGCATTTTAGACATCGAACTTTGCTCTTAATTCTATTTCACTTATAGGTTTCATATTCTCAAAATCTAAGCAGTCATATTTATAAGGCTTTCCTGTTTCATCTTCCCCAACATCTAACTATTCAAGGAGTGTCACACACACCACCCAGGCTTTCCCTGCTAGGACTGGAG
>VZRQ01007867.1:639-34254 GCA_013397975.1 Machaerirhynchus nigripectus | reverse complement strand
CTAGGACTGTAGTCTGTTCTCAGTGGGGCTTATGGGTTCCCTTTCAAATCCTTGCCCACAAGCTCACTCTCAGGTGCATTTCCTCCTGTAGGCTCAGTCCTGGGTTTTCCACAGCAGAGTCTCAGGTTTATGAAAATAAATAATTTAACAGAGTGGTATGGCACCAGACCAGCTTAAACTGACCCAGAAGAAAGAAATCTCTGGGCGATTAGACCTCATGATTTATGTACCTGCCCTCACGCCCTCTTCATGTGATTTCAAGTCCAATGGTGATTTTTGGGCTGGGGTCTTTTAACACCTTATTGGATTCTTTCTCTGTCTCCCCTCAGCCAGGCTGTTAACTGTTCTTATCTTGTCGAGCTGTAGCTTCNTTATCTTGTCAAGCTGTAGCTTCTGCTGATGGCTGCAGCCTCCTTGTCTTCTGGTTTGTGTTTGTTGTGCACTAGATCAGTCAGAAGGACATAGTAATGAAAAAAGGCCTAGACTTGGAATAAAAATCACTTAGCAAAAACTAAACATCACTGTGTTATTAATATTCTTCCCCAACTAAAGACAAAACACAGCACTGTACCAGCTAGCAAGCAAACTGACTCTGTTCCAACATATCTGGGTGAAAGTTCACAGCTTGAGGCCCAGGACTCCAGCAAATCCAGCTACTTGTGCTGAGCAAGTAAAGCCAAGCAAACAGCAGATTAAGTCACACAGTATTATAATTTTGAGTGACCCATTCTGTTTAAAACTTCCTTGTTTAAGCTTAACAAAAAGTATCTCTTAACAGAGAAGATATTGTTTTCTTCATAGCCAGAGAACAGTCAGGGTCCCTTGCCTGCACTTCCTAGATATCCATCTGGAATTCCATGCATATCCACCTGTGTGTGCATCTGGATATCCACCTTAGCATTATCTGAAGGTGATGACATGTTTTTTCCTTTTTTTTTTTAGTGGGGCTAGAACTTCACTCAGATTCTTCATAGGTTCAAGGAAAATTGTGTATACATCCTCGGAGACAGAGCTTTGGTTTCTTATGCAAGGTACTAGAACTCCTAAAGGTCAGCGTGTGTAGAAAAGACTGGTTTCTAGGCATGGTCCTTGTCAACACCAACTGTGCCTTCAGCCCAGACCAGTGAGTTGCGGCAGTTGATACCAGTGCTGCCACCACCTGCACTCTGCTCTCCATGTCAGCCTATGAGTGAGATGTGCGCTCAGGGTACAGTGAATACCTTTTTGCTTTCTCAGGTCTGGATTAGAGACAACTTTTATGATTAAAACAGATGTGAAACAAAACAGAGTTACTGGATCTGTGATTTAAGCCCCACATTGTGTCATACTCTGTGATAGTGACTAAGGCTGCCACTGCTCTCTCCCCATAGCTGCAGGCAAGGGGAAGTGTTTTCCCTGGACTCGGGCAGCCAAGAGATACCAACAACTGAGTGAAGACAAAATGACAAATACATAAAGCTTGTAGGCAGACATTCCCATCTTTGCCAGACACCTCAGCTCCTCTTGTCATCTCCCATGTTAGACAAAGAGCCTGTCAAAGCCAAACAGATTGGTAGATTGCAAAAGCCTCTCTGACCCCCTCTCTTCTCCCAAGAGGATTCACTTCCTTTCAGCTTTCACATCATTAGCACTCTCACGGCAGGCAGGGGGTCATTTCTAATTTGTGAATGCCCTTGGACTACAAGCTGGGATTTTAATTTGTTTACCTTGCATATTAAACAGTACTTTCAAAGGTACTGTCAATAAATCCTCTATGAATCAGGATCTTCACTCCAGACCTTGTTGTTACTTTCAATTTTTTGATTTGACTAAACGAGATGAAAAAAAAATTCCATAAGGGCAATCTTAGTCACCAAACACAGTGTCATCCCCGAAATCCCCAGAGTGCTGAAGGCAAACCTCTAGGGCTTTGTGACACAAGGGAAGAGCATGACTTTGCAAAGGAGTCAAACCAAGCTGATACATCATATCTACAAATGAGGACTCAATTCCTAGGGTTGTGGCAGTGAAAAATGCCCCCTGGCAGAAGCTCATGCAGAGCCTCTGCCCATTAAGAGGGATAAAAGGTGCTGTATCACCTTGCCCAGGGTACCCTCAGGAGTACCTAGACCTATGCACCACACACAAGGAACCAACAGGGAAATCTCAATTAGTTCATCAGCTTAGCCTTCCCTCAGAGTCCATGCCATGAAGACAAGTATAGCAATCAACACAGCTGTTACAGCCTTACATCTTCATGAAACCTTGCTTGTAACCTTGTCCCTCTTATCTCTTCTCCAGCATAAAGGAGGAAGTTTTATTTGCTTTTCATGTTTTGAATTCACAAAATAGTTCTATTAAGTTTATAAGGCAAAAACGGAAATGCTTGCATATGTTTGAACGTAAATGCATGACAGTAGCTCAGTAGTGCTCACACTTTCTCCCCCTCTCTGGCTGATAGGTGGTGTTGCAGGGCTATTGAAATGTGGCACTGGTCACATATAGAGCCACATATAGAGCCACATGTGGAACTCAGCTCTTTTGGTTCACAGGGTTTCTGCTAACCTTGCTCCAGTTTTAGGTGCTGGGAGGTTTGTTCACACATATAGACCAGGTCTGAGTTTCAGGATATCTAAAAATTTGGAGTAAAACTTAGCTCAGCTTCTCATGGAAACTGTGGCAAAGCCATCACATTTAATAATGTGTAATCATATGGTCATTTGAAAGAGGCACTGTCAAAACCACCCCATATTTGGTCCTTTTTATTCTAAAATTAATGCAAAATGTTGGCCCATTTCTTAAGGGTGTGGAAATTAGAACAACTATGTAAGGACCCAAGAGATCCCCATTAAGCACAGGTAAGTTTAATATAGATTGATTTCCTGGTCCTTCCATTCTGGTACATCTCAGTAAATTTCACTGTATGCTTCATAGGAAGCTGCAACGTGGGAAAGAGATAAAAGAATAATATAAAAGAAAAGCAAACCACAAACTACCTCCCAAGTGGCTATGACTTGACCTTCCCCAGGGTAAGGTGTAAACTGCCTTTCAAGTAATTATGTTTAGAGCTTACCTTATATCCTGAAACATCAAGGATATTCTGTAACACAGAATGGGAAAAGAAAAGAGTATTGTCAAACTAAACACACACTTGAGCAAACACTGTCAGCCAAGGGACACTTACTATCTCAAAAGCTACTACATTTTCATCACCTCCTGGGTTTCCCCTCTGCTTCGTCATGAGCAACTGCTGTGGTGGTCACACCTTCCTCTTCTGCCCATCCTTGCCTGTGGTACCTGGGTCTTCCACGTAGTGCTGCTCCATCGTGGAGAAGAGTTGGTTAATCAAGAGGTCTGCCCAGAGGGTAGCAGGAGTGTGAACAGAAAAACAAAGCAAAGCAGAGGCAAGAGAAACAGTGGGTAACCTTTGGCTGAGACCTCAAAGAGCCACCTCTGTTTGCAGAATACCTTGGCATCTATGTTCCTATCTGGATCTTCTCTTTAACCCTCCTCACCAATATTTTCTTTCCTGTGTTCAGTGCCCTGAGTCTGGGCTCAGGGTTTGTGTCCTGCCTATAGTCTTTTTGCACATGCGCTTCCACTGCCCCATGGGAAATCAACAAGTGCAAATGATCTAGCACAGCTGCACAAGAAATGCCATAGGGCCTCTGAGCTGGGGTGTGGAGCCACACTGATGATGGGAGCAGCTTAACGAGGGCCCTGCATAGGACCCTCCTGCAAAGTGGTGCACTGGAGTGGAGACACTGTGGCCATGTGAAGAGGAGCAGCCAGCTTCATAGACTGAGCCCCCTGGAAAGGAGAATGAGAGGCCAGAAGAGCCCCTTAGACAATGAATTATCTAAATCAGGCAGTAAGATGTAACACTGATTGAAAAGCTTGTTCAAATTGCTTTCACTGTGATTCATAAACTCTTCATGTAAATTCATATGTTAGGATGAGCACAAAAATTAGAAAGCTGGAATAAGATTGCTTTAATTTAAATAAGAGACATGGTTGTGAATATTAGGCCTTTACACTGTTAGCAGTAACCCATCAGATGTTAACAAAATCTGATATGCAACAGTTTTACATATCCCCTTGTGGGAGAAAGATCAACTTGCAAACCGCTTTATAAATCAGCCACACTGTTAGAGTTAGGCTACTGTATCTAAATGGCTTTTAGATATGCTTCCTGTTTTCAGCTACCATATTTACAAATGAAAGCTTTTTCAAACCACGTCTTTTAATATAATTTGCATATTTAGTAATACATTGATTAACATTAAACACGGATTATTGCAATTTATTTCAGAAACAGATGGGGTACATTAAGTGAAAAGCCAGAGCGTTTAAACAGAGCACACTCCCAGGCTGACTCCCGATGATTGATGAATACAAAAACTTTATTAACTATCAAGAAAAAGAAAAAGGAAAAAGGAAAGGACACTTCATGCTGACTCCTTTTCAAGCAGCTCCCTCGCTTAAGGGTGTACAAAACTGCCATTAAGGGGAGTTTAAATAAAATAATGCCATTCAGATATGTGCATGGCTTTACGGAAAGCTTCGACACAATGGAGACAAAATTCTGACCCTGGGTCTCAGCTGAAAGGAGGAAAAACCTGCCCCAGGAGCCGGGGAGTGGTCCCCCGCCGTGGGCTCGTCCCTGATGCCAGTAGGTGGCAGCCGCCCACAACGCACATTTCCAAGGCACATTTTGGGTTGGGTTTTTCTTTTTTCAGTGTTCGCGGGGAATTTCTCGGGCTGGGGGAAAGCTCTGTTGGGTTTCCTTCTCTTGGCAATGGCCTCACAGCACTTGGTTTTCAAATACGCTGCCTTCAGCTGGCATCTGATAGTAGGAACACCCTGAGATATGTTGTGGTGCTCTTGTATGTGTGTGTGCAATTATATAGGTGTAATTTTGACACAAAACTAAGAAGCACATAAACTGTATAGAATGATCTATGAATCAGTCACATGTACAAGGATGTGCATGGTTGTTTAGTAGCAAAATAAGCATTTAGAGCAGCAATACAGTGTAAACGTGCTATTACCATTTACAAATATTGTCCTCAAAGAGGAACCTTCATTTCCCAAAAACAAGGTGGCAAGTCTTTCATCTTTATTTAGGAATATACATTGCAATAGTCAAGAAAGGAATAGGCAGTGTCATTGAAAGGTAGGTCCATTGGTGCTTTTAAAACATGACAGTTCATGAGCCATGGAAGTGTGATACGGGAGGGATTACTTCTGTATGTGCCCTGCTTCTTACACTCTTTTAAGAAAATATATCCACTCCTGGGCACTGATTAACCCATAGCCTGACCCAGTGCATTGGTTTGTATCTTATTTAAATTAGCTTTCTGTATAATTAATGATGCAGCCAATTAGTCTGACAGAGCCTGGATACCATAGCTAAAATAAGCTTTGACACTTCAATAGATCTCTTCAAGTAGATTACATAAATGTTATTTCTATACTACCCATTAAGAGCTTTTCCTTTTGTCTTACATTTCTAACAGCAATGGTCCCTCCCAAAGCAGGAGGTAGAGGTCTCCAAAGGGAAGCAGTCTTACCTTCCCCCTTCAGGTCATTTTATTTCCAAGTGGGCCTTATTTTCCTCTCATGCAGTTGTACATGAGCTTTGTGATTTAGTATAGTGAAGGAAGGGAAAACTTTCTGTCCTCCACACAAATACAGACTCACATGCAGTGTAATTGTATTCTTTTCTTTTTGCATGCAGAACATAAGTTACTGTAGAGTTAGGAAAATAAGACTCCATCCATCAGAGCACTTGGGGGAGTAAGAATGGCCCCCCTTGAGCAAAGTCTGAGGAAAGAGACCTGGGAAAGGGAAGGCAATTTTATCTAGGGTTCACTTGGGGGGTCTACTCCAAAATTTGTCCAAAGAGAAGGAGCAAAATCAGCTGGGACTGATTGTACTGATGCTGGGATTTAACTCCCAAATTCCCAATTTTTCCCTAGTTCTCTGTGAACCCAGGGGAAACTAGCAGAAGGAACCTGTGTGCTCAGTCCTTTGTGAGTCAACCCACCACCCCTGCAGTCACGTGTCTGTAAGATGAGAGGACACTCCAAACTCCAGGCCAAGGGCTGAGCAGGGAGATTGGCCACTGGTGGATACAGGGGAAGAAACTTTCTTTTTTTATCCTTCATTGCTGTTCTTCCTTCTCTGTCCTCTTGATCCTAAGGCCTCTTATAGTGGGAAATGATTTTCAACACCTCCACTTTCTGTGAAGAGGAGAACTGTGTATGACACAGGCATCTCCTGCACAGACCCCAGCAGGAAGGTCAGCCTGTACATATCCACACCAGTTTGGGTGCTCATATATAGCACAGCCAGACATACAGCCTGGCTGAGAGATGGCACATGGCTTAGCCAGTTCATGCCCTACTGTTCGAGCTCCCCACATCTCCTTTCAAATTTGGCAGTAGACCGTATCTTGACTGCCTAATTTAAACCCCTTAATCTACAATCCCTCTATTTTCTGTTCATTTGTCTTTGTGCTGCTGTTACAGTATGCAACTGTACATTCCTTTAGGTCACAATTTTAGGAAAGATGCTGTGCACAACACGTATCTTCACTTAAATCTCTTTCAGATTAATCCACTGTTTAAGGTTACTTGAGTAAGTTTCTTTGCATTAACTAGAACAAAGAGAATTTATTTAGTGAAAAAAATAATAGAGAGTATTAATTCATGAGCTTGGTAATACATATGAGCTCTCCCAGCTCTGGGAAAGAAATTCTTTGTTAATATTTTGGGTTGCTGTGGCACAGAGCCAATGCTTCAGTTACACTACAAAAAGCACCCAAAAATTACCAATACCTCTTTTCCCTGTCTTCAAACTTTTATTAAATACTTAGAAGTATTTAAAAGGTCAGTAACCCATTTTGCTGCTATCAGGAGATTACTCTAACATGATGTGTTTGTCTCCTATTGTGAGTAGTGAAAATCCCCCTGTATCCAGTGTGTTTTGTTTGGATTGAGATGGCATGCAGCTGATGGCTGTGACCTTCATGGTGGCTTAGATCCCTGGCTGGCACTGATTTTTGATTTAGTGCCGATCTGCTGCGCTTGTCACAGGCTGCAAGGTGCTTTCCATGCACTAATGGAACAGCTCAAGGGCAGAGGGGCCCTGTAAATGTCTATCTTTCACCAACACTGTGCTAAATAGAGAGCTGAGTTTTCTACATGTGAATGACAGAACCTGAGATTATATACAGGAGTGAACTGGGAGTTCTTTCACCTGGGCTCATGTTCAGCAGTAAATAAATGTCACTGTAAAATGAGAAGTTTTTATTATTCTGAGTGGTAATGAATATAAGTGTACAGTATTAAACAGGATACTTAATATTGCCTATATATCCACATTTGAAGACAGGAACTAGCTCTATACAGCCCATGTCCTCATAAGCCGTTATTTCCTTTGAATACCAGAGGATTTCTACCAGAGTTCCGTTTGACTCTGTCTGCATTAATAAGTCATTAATAAATCCTGTTCCTTAATGACATATTCAGCTGAAAATGAATTCACCCTGAGCTCTCCCTCACAGGAAACCAGCACACTGGATTGCAAATGGCAAAGGATTCCAGGTTAACTCTTTGCTTATTCACTAAAGTTAGGAACGGATGAAGGGCCAAGACAATGCTATCTACACAGGAAAAATCTCCTACTAGGCTTGATGGAGGTTTCTTTGACTATGAGTGCAGGGAAAGGCTATTAGGCTTCCCTCAGCCTCCCTCTTATAGGGAGTAATGCAATGTATTTTAGTCTCATATTAATCTTATAGTTTCTTTTTAACAAAACAGGTCTTAACAGGATAAATGTATTTCTTGCACTCAGGACTTTCTGGGGAACTCCATTGTAATTTCCATCTATTATATACATGCTGGAATATTAAGATAACATAAACAAATGGGATAATAAATACATGCCCTCTTAAGTATAGTGAACCAAATCATACCATCAGTTTCTGCAGAGGAATCCTGAGTGAAATCAAACTTAAAAATTATGCATGGGCTTGAAGTGGAATGAGGAATTCTTTCAAGCTAGAACTGCCTCTCTCTCTCAGTTGATCACCTCTCTCCTCATAATTGGAAAATTATCTAGGTTTTAACTACTTAACTGGTTTTTTTAAGTTGTTGGTTTAATCACTAAGGTTGCCATCACTCATTTCTAAGGTGGGAGATTAAAGGAAAGAGGCCACTGCTTCCTTTTTCTGCCTCTTGACAGCTAAGTGCATTCTCAAGACTACACAAAACAGCATTTTCCTGCCCCTTGCCCCATGGAGAAGCAAGGGGTAATTGTAACCTGGGAGCACTTCGGCTGTGGAGTGATGCTCAGGACCAGCTTTGCTGACTTTCGTCTATGTCCTGGGTGAAACCACTAAACCACTTTTCTGACCAAAGGGGTACAAAAAACCCATAGCAAAAGAAAATTACTCAAGTCATTTTTCAAACCAGTGTTCTTGCTAATGGAAAACAAACAAACAAACAAAACTATGACATTGAAGGTATGTATTATAAGTATATAAATTATTAAATCAACCTGGGAATTTTTATGGGGAAGGTAGAGGGAGTAACATCCACTAAAGAATTTTATAATACAGGGATTTAGTGTCATTTTCTCCAAACCCTTTTTTTTTTCCAGCAGTAATAAGTACTCTGCGAGCTTTTTCTATGGGGAGAGATTTTAGGAGAGGACCCATAGTCCTCTCATTTGGCCCATGAATGTACTTTCACTGGTTTTTACAGTCAGAGGCCAAGCAGGATCAGGCTATAGGCTACGGAGCCTCAGTTTCCTCATCTGTGACAGAGAGGTGCTTTTCCTAAGGGTCTTGTTGGGCTAATTAATTGCCTTTATCAGACTGCAACAAATATTACCTGGACAAGAGTGAGAAACTATCAGTCCCACCTAGGGCTGAGCTCTCTACTGGACTTCAGCCTGAGCCTTGGCTCAGAGGAAGATGATTTGGGGATGAGGGTGACAGAGCACAGTTTCAGGCTGTAGAGGACCGGACTTTCCCTCCAGCACCTGCTGCTGCCTGGGGTTCATTTGAGCACTGTGGTGGTTTGGAAGACCTTGAGAGGGACACCTGGAGCTGTCAAATCATACACTGCCCAAAGCTGCCAGGCTGGCCTCCTGCCTACATCCAGATTGCAGCTGGGCACACAGCTCCCTCCACCACCCGTAAGGGAGCCAGAGTCTGGCAACTGCATACCACTGCATTCCTCCTCTCTCCATAAACTCAGACACTGCAAGAAGTTCAATACCTCACAGTCTTCTCTGCCACAAGTAGAGGGCTTAATGTTTTTAGGATGCTGTTCAAGTATGTTGAAGTGTTCTGACAAAGCCTGGAGCTCACTTGTGAAGACACAAGTGCCACCTCCCCTGCACCTTGCCTCCTCCATGGCTGTCCTCATGGTCCCAAGACCCCAATACCTGAACTTCTGGACATGTCTGTTTGAACAGTGCTGGGACAAGGCTTGTCCTGGTGGTAAAACTGGGATCTTGGAAATGCTTCTGCAAGAAAGGCTTGGACATCAGTAGTCAAGATCTGGTGTGGAATATCACAGCCGTTGACAGGCTGATGGGAGACTGCAGGTAGGAATGTGTATTGGTGGTCATAATTAAAAGACAATATGTCTTTTGCTTTGTTGTGCACATGACGCTTTAACACAAATTAGCATCCCTGGATACTCATGTATTCCCTAGCATGGAACTAACCTTGGCGGGGGGAACAGTAAAATTAATCAGTTCACCTCTTCATCATTCTTATGATATAAGAAACTAACAGATCTAGGAAGTAAACAGTTTTTGCCCCAGCCACAATAAAACTACCACTGGAAATTCAAGACCTGTATGGACAGCATGTGAGAGCATGGATTTACCTGTCGTGTAAATGACATTATTTGAGAATGCTTCACCTTTACATTAACTTTTTCCTATAAAGCTGCCAAAGTCAGTGAGACCTCTGCTGCGTAAGTGCCAGTTGTTTAAGACAGAGCTGCTGTGGAACAAGACTCTTGAAATATTCCTACCTTCCAAATTTGTGAATCAGTGGAGAATCTCAAATACATGTGTCAGATCCTTTACTGGCCCTCCTTATTCCCTACTGCCTTTTAGGCTTTCTAATGCAGCATATTTCCACGTGTTCCTCTGAACATACCTACCCTCTGGTATTTTGAGAAAATAGGGTATTATCTAAAAACTTGCTTTGCAAAACTTACAGAAAGTGTTCAGCATGCTCCTTCTTGTTCAACTTAACTGTGACACGTACAGTACATAATGCATGTGAACCATAGATCCCTATGGCTGATCCACTCGGCAGATCTGTCAATAGATGGATAATGCAGTCATCACATCCTGTGAAAGACCTTTTTCTTCTTAATATTTTTGCCATTGCCTTTTTGAGATTTTTAACTGGGGCTTACATTCGTAAGACTGAATTCGGAGCGAGTCTCTGGGCCCATGGCCTGATCTGTCTTTTTGTGTGCATGAGGCTGAACACTCAGTTCCTCAAATGGCTGGAGAGTCCCAAAGTGAAGGATATTAAAACCTAATTTTCAGACTTAATTTTAGAAAAAGCTGCTTCAGTGTTATGTGATACAAGATATCTCATTAGCTCTTACCAGATCCCTGCCTTTGGAGGGCTCTTTCACTGTGCTAATGGCACTTTGACATTTTGTGGATTACTCTTTCAGGTTCCATAATCAATTTAACATTAACATTCATGTAAACTATTAATGAAATAATATTAAAAAAGAAAAATGTTCCTACAATACTGCAACATTTTAATGCCTCATTAAAATCATTAGTAATGCTAATATTAAAGAACTTACTTCATCTTTCAGAGAACCCCAAAATAAATCATAATCAAATGTTTGCTAACGTACAGCCAGAGAAATAATTTATAGATTGCTGGCATATAGGCATCACGTACGCTAAAGATAACACTATAAGGTCACATTATTAAGCACTCACAACTAGTTCTGGCTTTGGAAACTCATTGTACACAGTATTATTTTATAATTATCATTAAACATACTGAATATTGTTTGTGGTTTTTATTTATGAGGGAAAAAAGTATATAGTGTGCCTCTCAGGCAGCCAGTGCTTTCATGGAATTCAAGTTGCAAACAATGACATGCTTCACTGACCTCAATGACTTACAAAGGCCATTTATATTCAGTGCTCTCATTTACTCTATCTTTAAAAATGAGTAAGAGACACATATTAATAGCAAGAAACTGGGGGAATGATTGCATCACTACCCATCTCTAGACTTACTGCAACACGTCATTCTCCAGGACTTGAACTGGCATGGGAATGTAAATGTCATAAGCAATATTTATATAAATTTTTCAGACATGTGTAAGGGTAGGCCTGTGGTCCTCCCTTTGTTGGCCAACTTTTGCATATCATCCTGAAGAGCTGTAGCCACAGGAGTAGCCTTTATTCAGTGAATTGTAAGAGTGAATACCATAGCAGAGTTCTGATTTGGGGCACACCAGAGCTTTAGCCATGTAACAGGGATGTCCTTAGAACTGGGCTGGGAGGAAAGCTGGCTCCAGGTGGGTTCAGCACTGCATCACACCAGCACCCTCTAGGGAGGGGTCTAGAGGAGTGAAAGGCAGGTGCTGCTGCTGAGCTGGAAAGCTTTTTCAAGTGGGTGTATCATTTGGTTTAAACCGCTGTGGACATCCATTTACACCAGCGAGCCACCCATTCCCAGACCAGCAGCCCTGTGAGGTAAAGTGGTAAATGGGCAGGTAACTGAGCATCCAAACCCACAGCAAGGAGCCAGAGAAAAAACCCCTCCAGCCTTTCTCTTAAGAGCCCCACACTGCCAACCAATTCAGCAGTGCAGGTACCAGAATTCAGCCTCCTAGGCCCTCTCAGGGTGAGCCCCATGGACCAAGCTGCCTCTCGAGTCAGGGTTGCCCCCTCCAGCACAACTGGGCTAGTCAGGGCTGTTCCAAGGGCAACTGCAGCTTTCCCTGCCATGACCCAAGTCATTATGTTAGGCTGGGGACATGCTGTACTTCTGCACTCAAAAAAGAAGTTAGCTTGGCTTGGATGTTCTCTCAATTAAGCCACAGTATTCAGTTCATCCCTCATTCTGGAGCAAAACATACACAGTTTTAAAAAATCACCTCCTCACCATTGAGTTTTGCTGGTTGCTGTGCCAGATATCTGAGACCAGATCCACTGGATTAAAGAGGAGCTTTGGTCTTAATTTCCAAAAATTAGATACCCGACCTTTCCCGGACAGTGTCCCAATCCATTCATGGAGCACCACTCTCCTTTATAGCAAAGACAGCCTTGCATGTCCTCCCTTCATTTCCAGTATTAGCTGACCCAAGCCCTCATTGCTGAACAGATTTTGCTTTACAAAACCTCCTTGAGGAAGCTCAGCAAACAAATCCATTGGCATAGCTTTCTGAATTCAAAATCAGAGGGCTGATTCTGGCATGGTTTACATTTTCCGTTTTAATTTGTCATTTGGTTTAGATGAAAGGTTAATTGCGTTTTCTCTTAATATATTTAATATATTGTAGTAACAAGCAAGCTCTAGAAATGATAAAGTAATTTGTTAAAAAACTCAACTACATCATCTTTAGCCATTCATGTTCCCTTCAGAGAGAAAATTAATTGTTCCAGTCTAGTAAGCTACAAAAGAAATACAGCCGACAAAGGGTGAAATATGAACATCAATGGTAGGTTTCAAATTTACCCTATTTATTTTGAATGTAAGATCTCGTGACCCACTAAAATTCAGTTCACAGTGTTTTATGAAAAATAATGGCTGAAATTGAATGTCTTAATTTACATTTAATGCAATTAAGAATGGTTTAAATTATGACTGATGAACAGCACACACAGATGTCAGTCAGTTTCATCAGAATAAATTGAAGTCAGTGTCAGTGAATGCTCCACTGATAAATCCCACTTTACATAAAATTAATAAAAATAAGGAAATATAATCCTTAGCTAATTGCAAAATGTTCTGGAATTCCCCTGAATTTTGGAGGGGGTGGGGGACTGTAAGTATAGAAAGCCACAAAGTAGAGTATGAAGAGCAATTTATTTTCAAAGACGCCCTGTGTGAAATTGTGTAATGGTCTGAAAGTTTACTACAAAGGGTGTTTCTGTGCAGAAATACCTTGCTTTACTGAAATGAGTTGTGGCAGAGTGAAGAAGACGCCTGTAATGTGCAGCTGTGAATGATCACAAAGGAGCTGCTCTCCTTGCAGTTTCCTGGGAAGTGCTGTGCCTCCACACAGGGTGCAGCACCTGAATTGGTATTTCCCCTGCTTTTGCAGCTTGTTGGGGATCTGACTTACCTTTGCTAAACGTGGTGCCAGCAAGAATTAGCCCAGAGTTTTCAACCCTGTGCAGTAAATGCAATAGAAATATCATTTAGCGCTCTCACATGTAAAGAGTGTCAACTCCTCCACACAGGCATCATCTGTCAGCTCTCTATTGGCAGAGGGTCTGGCACAGCAGCATCGTGGCTCGTTGTGGGTCCCCTAAATACTCTCACAGTTAGGAAGGTAATTTTCATAAAACTAATGTAAATTCAGACTGATTTATAGAATGTTTCTGAGGTAAAGCAAGCATACACTGGAATTTCACCAAATATTTGATAAATGTTTTTCATGCTAACACACAAGGGCAGCTTTCATTCTGCATTCCGCATTGAAGAGATACTATTGCTTTCTAAATAAATACAAAATATTTTTCAGTCTACCTTCCTGGAGCAAACATCAAATGTAGAGAGTGCTGTAAGCTCAGCATTCAGCTTACAAAGTAGTTATGGAGCAGTCCTGCAGTCCTAGTGCAGGAAAGAGATCCGACAAATGCTGAAGTCAGGATACTTCTGAGCATTTCTTCTGTTTCTCTAAGGACTGCAGAGGCTGATTTTAACAAATCTAAATTCTCAGGGTAAACAAAAATTCTTTCCATGGAAGACCAGGGCAATGCAGGAAAAGCTTGAGCTTCCTCTTCACAAATGCCTACACATGCTTCTGGTGGTCACTGTTACCAAAAAAGCTCCAGAGAGCAGGGTTATCTGACATACGTGAGCTGTTTCCTATGATTTCAAAGGTAATCATAAACACTTTTCTTGGTAGAGGCTGCAGGTTACCAACCATTTTTTTGTGTCTACATAAAGACAAACACCTCTGAGATGATCCCTTTTTCACATCAAACTGTTTTCAACCAAGTTGGAGAAGTTCTGTGTGAAGGAAAAACCATAGTCTTCTAAGACCAAGGCACCACACCTTCTATCATGGTGGAAAAGACAAATTGTGATGCTAATGTAACTAAACCTCCCAGTAGTATTTTGCAGTTAGAAGCTTGTATTTTCATGTGGCAATTGTAGAACAGGTGGCAACAGTGCAAGCTGAAGTTGGAACTTAAATGTACATGGTGTACATTTGCATAGGTAGGAAATCACTCCTTACCTCTCTGAAGATATGCCTAGTCCCTGTTGTATGTCCGTTCTGTGGTATCAGGTTAATCAGGATGCCTTAACTGTGTATTCTCTTTGGGTGTGGGTGTTCACTGTCTGTATGTTAAAGAGTTGAGTGTCTTACCTGTCCTTATACAATATGGCCACTTGGCCAGTCTGTGCCCTAGATAGGTCAGTTGAAAAACATATTAACACGAGGGAACGGGAATGATTTATGCCGCTCCTTTCTGGTGCCCGAAAGCAAAAGGACACAAGTTTAGGCCACTGTAGTGTCCTGCACTCCTGCTCACACTTTCTACTCCTGTGAAATATTTGCCTGCCATGCCAAGCTCAGGTTGCTGGGCTTGCATTTCCAAAGCCCTGTGCAAAACCAGACACTGACCCAAAATCCGTGGGAAGCACCTGCCACCAACAGGAGCTGAGCACTACTTCTCCCTGTTCAAACCCATAGGAGCTGTGGATGCTCCACATCTAGTGTTAGCCAAGCCTCTCACTTTACCTATGGACCATACAATGTCAAACACAGGTTGTTTAATTCTTGCCAGAGACTGTAAAGGCACCAGTTTAAGCACTCACCTAGAGCCAGATTCTCAAAATGGAGGTGCCCAAGGCTGCAAACCAAAAAAATGAGGTATGTTCAGAAGTGCACTTAGAATTGCATGCAGTATTAGTACAATGTGTCTTTGCTATGCCCTTATTATCTTGTAGCTATATAGTGTAATTTATGCTAATAGACTGACTCCCAAATTTACCCTTGCTGTGTTAGTTACTTTTCTAGAAAGTACAAATGGCACATTGTTAGCAAAGAACCAGAAAAAACTGGAAACAGAGGGCAGGGGAGCAGCCCCTGGTGATCCACCCTAGACTGCAGTGCACAGAAAAGTGCCTTATATTTTATTCTCCTTATATTTGCTAATGCTTTTTCAATTTAGTTTTAAATGCATAGGGCTTCATGTGATGGAGCTTCTCTGCTTCCTGTGAGAAATTGCTCCAGAGCTGTATTATATATTTTGCTCTCAGGAAGCTTTTCTTGATTCTTCACCTAAATTTTTCATTTGTTAACTTCATCGTATTAGTCCTACTTTTGTCTCTTTTGTCGGCCTAAATAACTTTCCCCCTCGTATTTGATAGCTGTACCCTTCAAACATTTGTAGCATGCCATCCTATCCTCCTCTTATGTAGTCAAGCTACATATATTTTGGGGGTTTAACCCTTTTTTTCCTGTAATTCTTCCCATTTCCTTACTCATATTTGTTGCTCTTCTCCACAGTTTGCTTTTTTTGTTCAGACAAGAAAGCAAAGGATATTCTAAATGCATGTTTCTCTTGAAAATAAATGCTATGCTTTTTTTGCTTGCCTCCTCCATCCACAGATTTCCCCCCTTGTACGCTAAACATATAGAAGGGAGCACAAATGAAGGAGGCAGGATTTGCATAGGCGTGTAGACTGCCTTGGAGTGACACAGAATGCTAATGAAAATGGTTTAAGGGGTTTTTCTATGTACATTTTTTTTTCTGTTTGACTTTAGGAGATCATCACTCAATGTTATTTCTTAAACTGAAGAATCTAAGGCGAATGCTTTGACTTGATTTTAAAGACATTGAATTTTTTCTGCTGGTATAAATAGTATGGACACAGTAAAAGTACTTGAGAGAGCCTAATGAACCATTTCTTACACCCCATTACCTTTAGTCTGATATGACTGAGAGTACGGGCACTAATTATCCTCTCTTTCACAGGCACCGACATAGATCTACAGTAGGTCTTAAAACACAATATTCCATACAACTCTTAGCAGTACCTCATGTAATACATTTCTGTATTTTTTTCTAATCGAAATTTAAATTAGAGGCATGCCACTTTCCATCTACCTGCCACTTATATATGTTTTATGAACAATTCTTTTAGATTATTTCCTACCAAAAAAAAAAGTGCAGGTAGCACACGGCCAGTCACAGAGTGAGTCCTAAAAATTAAAGGATTTTTCTTTGAAAGGAGTGAGGCAACCATACTGCTCTAATGACAGAGAAGCTCTGCACAGTGGAGACTAGCACAGGAAAGCTGCCAGTTGAGGGAATCAAGGGAGTGTGAGACGAGCACAAGATCAGAGCTCATTTCCCCTGGGTCTCTCGGAGAATGGAAAATTGCTTTTACTAGTTTAGCTCTGCTCTTCTGTACAAGAAAAGAGCGGGGAGCAAGACTGATCTAGGGGCATAGGAAATCATGCATCCCTCTGCACTGCTTTGCATTTCACAGATAGCCTTGCTGAGGTGATGCAGGTGCATCAGGCAAGATGTATGCCTGTCATTGTCAGTGGCTATGCTTTTGCAAATTATTTGTTGGACTTCCAAGGCTCAGGTCATGTGAGAAAGCTTGCCCGCATCCTCCAAACTCTAGCCTTGTTGATCCACCTGGAATGCAAACTGCAAGGCTCCAACACCTCACTGCCCTGGGGCAAATGCTCCCACCTGGAGTGCTGATTTGCATGATTGTAACTGAGCTTGAACCTTTATCTCATGACAGAGGGAAGATTAAGTTTTCTGCTGGTTAACAGGGAAACACTTGGAAACATATGAGCTGCATATTGGGATGCAGATGGTTCTATAAGACAGTACATACATTTATAAAGGAGACATGTAAGGTCATTGGGAACCATCTGCTTTAAATATTTAAATGTCCTTACACTAAACGTATGAGTAGTTTTGCCCTGGACTTGTAATATTAGCCATCTACCAATTTTTTATAATAACAGTGAAACAAAAGAAAAATGGGAAGGTGGGAGACAAGGCATGGCAACCAATTTACAGCATCTGGGCCCTACACAGCCAGCTCAGCAGCAATGCAACCTGTCCAGAAGCAGTTTGCTCTTTTTGCAGTGGTTCACCCCCAGGCAAGAGCACATCCTCTGGGGCTGTCATAAAGTCTTGTGCTGCTCTGACCTGGCAGAAGGGAAGCCACTAAGCAATCTTAACTATCAGGAAACCTCCATGATCCTGGTCCTCTTTGGAGAGGGTGTTTCCATAAGAGGGTAGTTTCGGCATGATTTGCCTTGTCCAAACAGCAATCAAAAATATTTTCCTTGCAGTAGTCCATACTCTATGGAGTATGGACTAGTGCAATGGACTCTATGGAGTATGAGCATTGGAGAGCTATGGCTGCAGAAACTCCTGCCTCTGCTGACTCCGCACTGATTTTCCAAGGAGACCGGTTCCCGCTTTCTTTTAGTTACCCCCAGTAACAAACCAAAATAAACCTGCTGTGTCCCCCTCTCTGCATTGTACTCCTTGCATGGTTTGAGAGCCTCATCCTTGCAGGCAGTTACACTGGCACTCAGAGAAAACACCACCTTTAACTGCCCTAAGTCCCACCTATGCAGACTCGCTCTTTTTCTGAAGACAAATGTAGTGTTCAATCACTTTGGTCCTCCTTTACTTTACTGAAGAATTTTTCACCAAACAGAACCACCCAGGTAGAGGGAGAGGAACTGGAGAGCTTCCAGGAACTCAGTAATGCTCCAGCCCTGACTCTCAGCTGCTCCTCTGGAGCCCACAGCATTGCAGTGCTCCCCTTAACTCCCAAGGAGGAGCAGTCCAAAAGTATCCACATACTCTGGGTTTCGTTCCTCACTGCAGCTCTGACTTCCCGTGTAGTCAAAACAGGAAGGCAGAGAGCACCAGCTTCTTTCCATCTCTGGGTTTCTCATCTGGGTTTATCTAAGACAGGTGCCTTGGGCTCCCTGGGCCAGTGTACTCATGGTGCTGGCTAACAGCATTGAAGAGCCCTGCTGGGGCTGGCTGTACGTGGTACCCACAGCAGGCAGAGCTGCTGCTCGTGCCTGTGCCACCAGCAGACTAGTTTCTTCATGTATTTTGTATCTCTTTGTCTCCTCCATAATGTGAGGAACAGAATCCACACAGTCCAATTTTTAAATGGTCATCCAGTTTCACACCCTTTGCCGGAAGTATACATATACCGTATTCATATGTATATATTATTCCTGGGGTCTCATTTTCCCTGAGCTCTGTCCCTACACTACAGTTCTCCTGTTCAGTCTCTCTATCAAACATATTCAGGTGTAGGGATTAATGAATTTACCAGGACAGATGGACTACTTTTGATGGTAAAAATCTGTTACCAAAAGAAGAAAAGCTGTTCTGTTGCTCTCCTCTGGAAATAAATGACAAATAAAGCCACAGCCAAAACCATTTGTGAATGTTTTTTAGTCTGGATCATTCTCTCTCAGACTGCCTTGAACCATAAGAACAGTTCTGCCTGCAATTACCAAAGCCTAGGAGCATACCGGGATAACCTCCTTACCCAACACGAAGCCTTCAATCGTACTACTGAAAATGACAGTTGGTTGTTGTTGCTATTGCATTTCACTGATGTTATGATTTAGAGCCTTGTCTTACACCTACTGAGGAGAAAAGACAAACTCCACCACCTTCTGGGAGCCCCCACGCTCTTCCAAGTTCTCTTTGAGATTGTTTGGTTTAGGTTTGTCGGTTTTTTTCATTTTCCCCAGGAGACCTTAGTCGGTTATTACAGATTCACTACATCTACCTTATCTTCATTTCAGTATTTCTGTCCTCTTTGAAGATCCCATTACAAATGCTACTTGCACCATCTTGATAGCAGCTTTTAATTCAGAGCAACAATGTGACTTCTTAATAAAATTTGTGCATCTATGTATCCTGGGATAATGTTCACAGCAAACCTCAAATGGCTACCCAGAGAAAGAGTGAAGAATCTGTAAAGAAGAGGAAAAAGGATAGATGAAAAGCTAAAGTGTGAAAAATAATTGCACTGGTCTGCTCACACAATTAAAAAGCATATTGCAGGAAAACAGTTAAATTAGCTCACTGAGTGCATACAGGAGTTTTAAAGCTCTACTGTCAGCTCAATTAAAAACATACCCTAACAACAGCACACTGATTTATAAAGCAGATGACATTCTCCAACAGCCTAAGATGGTCTCTGTGACACCACCATCAGCCACCTCCTCCTGCTTTCCTTGTCCTTCGGAGCATTATAGACTACCCAGGATGATTTCAGACTGTCAGGGCTCAAAAACAGCTGTTCCTTTTCTGGAAACAAAACAGCCCAGCCTTCCACTTTCTACGGCAACAGCAGTGAGCCCTTCGTAATCTGACCTGCCAAAAAAAACCCTGCTGTTAATTAAATGTTAATTGCCTTAATGCAGTATGCATTATGTGGAAAAATGCAAGTTATTTTAATCTGTATTTTAAAGCACACATCTGAGGCTTAAAATGCCATGCAGAGGTACCTTATAAATTGACAGATGTATATTGCTTTTGCCCCTTTGGTGTTAGAAGAGACTCCTATGAGTTTAATAGAGGTGTTGTTCTATTATTTTTCAGACTTTCAGGTCTCTTTCAGACAATTTAATTTTATTTCTGTGAAAACCCAAATGTAGCATTAATAAGCAATTTTGAGTGATATTAAGATGCATTTTTTAATTACATCAATTGTTTATTTTTATTTTAAAATAAATCAGGGTCTGAGCCTCTCTAATTCCTGCAGACAGAGTGTGTGATTTGATTGAAGGATCTTTACTCCTGGATAGACACGAGCGTATTTGTGTTGCCCCCTCTGTGGTAGGCAGGCGCTCATGCAGCCATCCTCAGAGGGGCCATGCCACACACCACTTCCAGTACCCTGAGGGAAATAGGATTGTCTGTTTCTCAATTTCAAGGGCTTCTCTAGAGCAACCTGTCTCCCTCCTGCAACCTTCTGCTCAAACACCTTGCCTTCCCTTAAACTACTTAGCACTTGGGCAAAAAGACCTCATTACTGCAGCAGTTTTTCTGCCAGCTTGGCCCAGGCTTTGAAGAGACTTTCCACCCCTGAGACTGAGGTGATGGGGATGAGAGAAACTAGAAAGCACAAACTCTTTTTTGGTTTATAGGGGAACAACTTCTCCATAGCTGATTGTTCTGGCCAAAATTCATTGTAATGGGTGTCATGGGCACAGGAGTGCTGAAAGGTTCCTCTCCGGGGCTGGCTGGGTGTGTTACACTGCTTTTCCTCCAGGCCAAGTTTATTATTGTATTTTACCTTAGACTGCTGCAAATGCTATGAGGGTCTGTGCGGGGCATTGCAGGTGATGCAATAGAAATGCCAACACACAAAAAACCCCCATCCCATTAACTTTTGGCTGACTCAAGAAGCAGTGGGTATGAAAAAAGTTATCCCACACTGAGTGCTTCAGTGTAAAACCACTGATCATGTACCTATGTTGCCCAAATGGTCTTTTGGGAAAAATAAACTGTGCAGGGAGAAAAAAGACAGACCTGATAGCACCAACCATAAACACATCACTCTCCCTCCTTCCCTTTTTTAACTTATCTGCAATTCGCAAAGGCAAAATACCAAAGTTAACAGTAGGGCACGTCTGGTGGTCAGCTTCTTTGCTGTGCAAACAGATAAACTGAAGCTGATGAAGTTCCACTGGTTTACACTAGCACCAACTGCCATTTAAAATAAGCTGCATACGTGCTGCAATGGTCTCGTGGGGATGTGGGAATACTGCTTCTGTGATTTGATACAAAACTTTTTATAGCCTTGGAATTTAACACCCTAGACTGGAAGCTGCCAGAAGGAAGATGTCAGTGGAGGCAGGTGCTGTCAGGGAAGTGATAGCACTGCCAGCACAGCCCGGGGGCCTGCCTAAACATGGAGTCAACATCCATTCCAGAGACCTGAGTCTCTCTCTGTCGTTGTTGAGTCAGGGATGGAGAGAAAAAGGCACGACACAAAGTCCAAGTCCAGGGAAAGAAGCCCTCATCTTATTAGTTAACCTGGCCATTTATAAGGTGATTCGCAAAGATGGCAAGAGGTCATTGGTCCTTTGACCAGCCACCCCCCAGTATGATTGGCTGAGACTCTACAACACTTTTTCAAAATATTTTTCTCAAATAACCATAACAACAGACTGCAGGTATTAGATAAAGAACTCGTTTACAAAAACTGTCTCACTGTTTTACATGTTTACGTGAGAAAGAGAGAGTTCTCACAGAATGCTGCAGAGAGCTGGAAAATTTCTCTAAGAGCTTTTTAGCATCCACATCTCTCAACCACATCTGGATTTGATCTCCAATGTTTACAAATCTGGGGACTGTCTCAGTGTTTATGGACTGCTACATGCATTATTTTTCTCATCTTAAAGCTGCCTATGTAGAGAAAAACACAAGACTTCAGTAACAGTTACCAGCATGATTTGCTTTTATTACCTTTCTGTTCAAGACCCTTGTTTCCCCTTGTAGCATGTCAAATTGCCCCCAAAACCATATTATACAGCAGAGAAATGTCGTTCACACTTCACTGGCTATTGATTTACTTTACTTATTGGCACAAAATCAGCCTGAGATAAACATTTTGTCCCCCATTTCCACTATTGTAAGCGATATAGTTCACTGCAAGATAGGCAAACCCCAATGTGCTGGGTCACAATTCGACATGGCTTTCTAATCAATGTGTGAAAAATTACCTAATGAATAATGGGTTGCACATTTCCACAAACAAATTAACCAGGGTGAGACTGAAACTAATGATTATATTTATCTAATGTAATTTCACATCTGTTACTAGAGCTAGTAATTTTTTTTTCTTTCCATGGCATCCATAGAATTGCAGCCTAGATTTTGAGAGACAGACATTTTACATCCATTCAAACACATAATGTTCAAGTTTCTTGTACACATTGTTTTAAAACCACAACATATTTGGGAAGTTTGTTATTATTTTACATTTTCCAGAGGCTGAACTGCCTTTTGAAATGTGCTGTGGTTCTCACACCGGAGCCAGGGTGCTCCAACTGACAACACCTCCCACATAAGGAACAATGAAAGTGATCGTTTCCCCAGTATGCTGCCTAATAATTTTCACTGGAGTCAGGCTAATCTTATTTGCAGATGAAGAAGTGTGACAGTGGGAAGAAACCTCACAACCATGTTCTTTTTCTTCTTCTTGAAATAGATTTGTGTTTTCCTGATGAAAATTTCAGTTTTGTAAAGGAGGTGTTCCTGGAATCTGACTGCCAACCCCACACATGTTCAGAAAGTAGCCAGGACCTGATACAGCAGGATCTTCTCAGAACAGGGAAAGCAATTGGCTCTGTGGAGTTTGCTTTCCAGCTGGGGCTTTTTATTCTCCAGGCATATTAAAATGTTTTGCTTGGGGCGACAAAAGTTGCTTAGGCACCCTCCCTGGCCTTCAAAATAGGAGGCATTAACTTGTCTGTCCCTCTCCCAAGAGAAGTGTTTCAAAGAAGTGCTTGTAAGACAGGCCACCAGGAAAGAGGACAATGCTGGGGTTTCCTCCCCTAAAGCTGACTCACCTCAATCCCTGTGGGGGATACAGAGCTCCCCTTGCATCAACCACCTTCCTTCCTACTGCAGGGGGCTGTTTCTGTTCTGTAACATCCGCCAGCTTCCAGCTGTCTTTAAAGATGTTGCAAGAAAAGCAAGAGTCTCCAAATTATGTCACTGCTTGAGTCAACATTATTAAACAATTTCACAACCTGTCTCAGTCGTGGTGGCAGCTTTCATAAGGATTTATTATCCAGAAAGAGAAGAAGAAAGGGGGCTGAGAGTGCACAGAGGTTTGAAAGTCATTGTACCGAGAGTTTAATTATTGTATTTTTCACTGAAGTTGAAAGTATTGAGGAAAATCTAGCCAGTTTCATATTACCTCATTTGATTAAAGAAGTTGTATGATTGTTCAGAATGTGTAATTGCCATTCAGCACAGCTGAGCTGAAAAAAGCTTTTTGACTTCACATCTTTAATACTTGGTGATATTTTGTGGCCTCATTGGACTAGCCAAACAAAACTGGGAAAATAGAACCACCTTTATTCTGAAAACATTCTGATAATTGTTTTGACTGAAAATTATGGTAACTCAGTCTGTGTTTCTGTTTGGATTTGTGTGTATGTGCTGTTTCTTAGTAGTGTATGTTTAGCTCATCACCACTGGGAAGAGTCCTCTATACAACCATGTCATATATGGGGCAATATATATGGGGCAATATATAACTTTGTAGGTGGGTTTTCAAACCACAGGAAATAAAGCTTGATACAATATCATATTTATTACACAGAGTAAGACATGCAGACATCCTGCAGTTTTGTGCCTTATAAGCCTTATAAGCCTAAGTGGTGTTTTGTTTTTCAAGTACTGTTTTGTATTTGGCTTCTTTTTTGAGAAGAGGGACTCTTAAGTGTGTACTACTACAAATTTTTTTTTTTTTAACTACAGATAGCCCTCATTCTTTTCAGTATTGGTTCCAGAAATAAATGACCTTGTTCTACCCAGAAGCTTTAGGAGAGCTGAGGAATATTCTGTCTGAGCCACACTTAAACTGGTTACGTAGAAGACCTCTAGATCTCTTGATTTGGTGACTCCTTGTTCCACCAGCTACAGAAGAGGTGTCTATGTACTATTAGCACATCACCTAATGAAAAATGGATTGTACATTTCTACGAACAAGCTAACCAGAGAAACAGACACTATCAAGTGTCAGCCAGCCTGGCAATGGTTGAGCTGCATCCTTCTGTGAGAGCATCTTCTGCAGTAGCTTGTTAATCCCCACCTATGCAGCGGAGGACGCTGGTGTAACACCCGAAGAGGAGTGTTTCTGGCGTCTGGAGTGTGAATGGACTGGGATAACACCAGTGCATCTATTCCAGCGGAAGTCCACTCACAGAGATCAAGATACGTGCTGCCACCGGGGGAGGCAGGAGGTGTGTAGGTGCCAGGCACGTCCCTCTGTACTGGGGCAGCTGAGCAGGTTGATAGTCACCACCTGGCTCACAGGTAACTTCGGTGGAGTTCTGGGGCACGTGTGATGGCAGCTGAAAAACAGTATGAAAATAGAGCACAACATTACTAGAGACAAACTCGTGTGTAGCCACCCTGTCCCAAACGCTTGATTGCCCAAAAGTATCATTCTTCCTACAGCGCCTTCTTTTCCCTACTGTGAGCAGGATGACTGTAGTGTGTCCTGAGCTGCCACAGTCTGAAGCAGCCACACAGTGGGAGAGCTTTGACAAGGCACAGAAGACCCAGAGATCTCTTTTTTCCTGAGGACCACAGTGACAGATATAGGTAGAGTTGCTTGGGGACTGAGCTCAGGGAAACATTTGATGTCTGCTGATAACAAGCATATTCACTCAATTATTTTTGCTTCTCCTTTATCCAGCACATTTGCTTCAGTTAATGTCTCTTAGCCTAAGTCAGGCTCACTCAGTCCTGAAGATAGAACTCAGCACAAGCAATCCCTGGTTTAATAATAATTCACTGCTGCATAGGCATTTGTTGCTGGAGAAAGTAGTGAACTCTGATGCTGAAGAACAAAAAGAATGTTGATGTAAACACACCGTAGAGCTGTCCAGAGGGGCTCAGAGCATTTATAGTGAAAACACACCAAAAATGAAGTAAGCATCAGCCTTTCTAGCAGAGGCAGTCTGAGTGTCTCAGCCTGAGTCCAGAAGGAGGTCACACAAGAGAGGCACGGCGTGACGACAGCCTCCGCGCCTTTTCATGATAACCAGGCTGCACCATTTGTGTTTCTCATTTTCCCTCTGGTACAAATTTCTCACTGAGGGTTTTGACAATTTTCAAATATTGTCATGGAGAGTGTGACAACATGAAATGAGAGTAGAGCACAATGATGCAGTAAATAGTTACATTATTAGAAAGGCAGATGCTGGTATTGAAGCAGGGTTGTTGGCCTAAAAAAAATAGATTAGGAGGGAGAAAATAGAAAAAAACCTGTGAGATATCAGAAGCAGCTGATAGCATAATAGCATTCATATGCAAGCAAGGATTTTCTGTGACAGTGTGAATCAGCTCACATGCTAATATGACCAGTAAATAAACCATAGTAGGATTCTGCAGTTGATATTACTACTCACCAAATACAACTCCAGGCCAGTGAATCATGTCAGGGATTGCATTTTGGACTCCAAACCCTGACACTGATACCCAACAGGCAAGACAAAGTCCTGCAGCAGTGCTTGAGAGCACCCAGCCATCTACAGAAAACCTAAATTCATCACAAACCTGGTGTTTTGTATTTCCTATTGACTTATCCTTGTCATTCCTTAGAGTCCTCAGAGATACACCCTGAGTGAGTGCAGGGATACTGGTGAAATTTAGGACTTTTGAGTGTGCTGTGGTACCTAAATTGCAGTGAGCAAGGCTGCTGCAGCCTGGTTCCCCACTTAGGCAATTGTGAGGAATGGATTCTCCTCACCTTGCTGTGAAAGTTGTTGCCCACCTCTTGTGCCTATTGTCCTCTACCCAAAAGATTATGAACTGCTAAGAAAGGCTAAATTCAGGTCATAAGAATGAATTTAAGAGTATCTGAGAATTTTCTACATGCTTCCAGGGTCTAGTGTCTCATGTAACAATCTGATACTCTGATTCTCTGAGAATCTACTATTCAGAGAGCCTGGGCATCAACAACTCCAACTTGAAGAGTTTCATCAACCACTACTTCAAAACTCAACCCCAACTGTATTGATGCAGGCACCCAAAAAAACTGTGAATTTGTGCAAAGGCAAACTCACCTTTAGCAAATGTAAGAGTGCTGCTATAATCCTCAGTAAAGCCATGGTAAGTGAGAGCCACTTGTTCTGTAGGATAATGCTGTACAGCAGAACAGTCAAAGCAGTATGTCAGCTGCCTGTGCTTAAATGCAGCATGTTGCATTATGGATATTCCTCCACAGGAAAGCAGAGAGGAAATTTCATGTGTTGCTTCCTTGCACATGGCAGGACAGACTCAGAGGAAAACAGGCATCCCATGGACGTACTCTCTGACAGTATTAGTATCTCAGAATCTGTAGGAGCAATGGCCTGGCCCCTTGCACAGCCACCCTGGCCAGCACGTCTCAGCTAGAGTGCAGGTGGGACTCCAACTGCCTTTGCTGCTTCCCTGGGAGCCTCTAGAGAATGTGCTGAGGCAAACAAGACATCTTTGGGATTTTCCACTGCTGCATAGACTCTGATACAAGGCAGGGCCAATTAAAATTGCCCTGAGTAAGTAGAAGGAGGAAGGCTTTTGTCACTAAACAATTTGCTGATGAGTCAAGTGCCAGATGGTTTGAATTTTTTCTGCCAATTCGGAAATGAGAAGACCTAGACGTAACCTAGATATATCAAAGTCATTTCATGGAGGTTCAGTGCCACCACCAGTTGAGTGGCACCCATTATGACAGCTGAAGGTGAGGGCAAAAAGCACAGCCAGGAATAGTGCTCCAAATTGCTTTTCACCTGGAGTTATTCACACAGGAAGTCACAAGAGTATGTGATGTGTCAAAATCCTAGAGGCAGCAGTGAAAGCAGGAGTAGACTGGTAGATAATCTTTCACACAGAAGATCATAAACTGCTTTGGGTCTGTACTGGGTCTGGCTGAGATAGAGTTCATTTTCCCATAGCAACTCTCACAGAGCTCTGCTCTGCATTGGTGGCTCATTCTGAAGCTAGAGGCAAAATATAAGGATCAAAATTATATTTAAACATGAGATGGGACTTTGTGGCTTGGTAGAAGAGCACCTCTGGAATGACAGGACAACTGCAACGTTAAAGGTGGCCAGAATAAGAACAGTGCAGTTAATGGAAAGCAAAGATATGTGTATTTGTATAGATTACCAATAGAGCAAATAGGGAGGACAACATTTGATAAAGAAGAAAGTCATGAACTAGTTGTGGAGTTTGATAAGAAGCTAGTGAAAGTAACAAGGGCATTAAAACTGATGAAACTTGGCATTACTTTGAAGAGGAGATTTGGGCACCAAAACTCTTAGATGCTTTTCAAACAAATACCTGCACCACTGGATGCTTTCATTTAGTAGGTAATGGTGTAACCACCTGCTGTCAAAGTTATAACACTAAGGAGGATGTGTATGGAAGGCATCCACAAGCAGCAGGCTGGCTTCGTGGTTTGGGTGTAATTGACTGACTATAGAATCCATGAATGAAATCTATATATTTGCACCGTACTGAAGAGGCCAAGAGAGGCAGTGATAATGAATGAATGACTATTGGAGCAATTTATTGTAGGCGGAACAAGAATCATCATCAACTGAAATGAGAAAGGTCTGATTTAAGTGAGGATACAAAGCACGTGATGAGAGGGTCAGAGGCAGCAGTTTCCTGTGTGAGATATGAAGATAGGCCAGAGTAATTAGCTAATAACACAGGGTTATGCATCCCTTAGAAAACATCTCCATTGCAGCTAACTCTGCCTAGACAGGGTCCTTCCAGAGCCCAGCAGCATTCCCCATACTGACAGAGATCTGTCCAGTCAAAGTTCAAGCACACATGAGCTTAAAATTGCAGAGCAGTTAAAGCAGAAAGGACAAAGTGACAATAATATATAATACAGTGGGATTATAGTCAAGTATTTCTTACAGTAATTAAAATTTAAGGAATAAAGTATGAGTCATTTATTTGCTACCAAGACCTGAAGAACACAAGCTGACAACAAATACAGTTGTGGGTGTTAATTACTGCTTAAAATAGACAAAAATATTAGAGCCACCAACTGTACCAAGTATAATTCTTTATTTAGTAATTTAATATTCTTCCCTTTTCATTTCAATGCATTTTTGTATTTCTGACCTTCTGTAGACTCCTCATTTTGTTCTCCAGTTGAAAGAGCAAAGCTGGTTAATTTCTGGTGACATTTTGTAGCCATGTAGAGGCTGAAATACCTTTTTACTCTTAGTTTTGTTTATAAATCTGAATTCAGTGGATATCTCCCTAGCCACACAAGCCTGTAAGCTGGGTGATGTTACTGAAATTAGAGCCTGTTCCTTCCCAGGGACACCCTGAGTGGAGTGCATCCTGTTCTGAAGGGCCCAGGGCACAGTGAGAAGTACCCTATAATGGCTTTAGCCATGGCAAATAGCTCAACCACTCTACGTCTTCTTCACATGTCTTCTACTCTCCCAGTGTATCACTGACTCACACGGACTGTGATTATGGCACCACCAAATCCTTCAGGTTCAATGGCATGGGGAGACTTGGTGCTACAGTCAAATCAAGTTTTGCCTGGACTTTGGTATAAGGCAGGAAGCTCAAAATCACAGCCTTCCAGTACATAGGAATTTCATTATAAAATGATGTTTATGTTTTGAAACAGGGACTCGTGCTCCCTCTTAATTACCAGACACCAAAAACAGGGGAGGATGCTCGTAGCCATTCTGAACTGCTCTTTAGAAAGTTAGCAAAAAAATAAACCTTAAAAGCTTGTAAAGGAGCCACAGGGAATCATAGCTGCCACTTAAATTATATTAAAGGGCAATAAATTGAAACCAGTAAAAAAGAAATGTGTCCTTACCGGGTGCATTGTCAGCTTACGAAATTCACTGTAGCAGGAGGTCAGTGAAAGAAAGTCCATAGTTTGTTTTTTCCCCAAGTACTTTTTGGATCACTACCGTGATGCTTCCAGCGCTGCGAGAAAAGGCTAATCAAACTTCATACTCCAAGGCACAAGCTGTCTATGGGGGTCAGGAGAGAACGTCACCCTCAGAGACAGTGTATTAAGCATATTCTGCATTTTCCCTCTCGACCTTCGAAGGAGGGTAAGGATCTCTGCAGAATTGTTGTGTAACCTCCAAAGGCAAATTCTGCACATACACCTCTGGATTCCTTGCTCTTGATTCTCCTCTGGCAGATTTCAACACCTCTAAAACCACAATTTTAGCTCTGAAAAATGTATTTAAGCATTAGCATTGATGAATGATGCAACATAAAGGTGCAGCAGCACTCTTGAGCTTCAAAGACAGTCGTGGGAGAAGCTGAAACAAACACAATTTATTGGCAAATAAGAGAGGTGACCTCCCACCCATACCATTGTACAACATCCCAGGTGGAAGACAAAGACAGACTCATCTGTGCATGAGCCTGAGAAGAGAGACACCCTCTCCCAGTTTTTCTCTGAAGAGTAGAAGTAAATCTCACAGAAGGCCTTTACATGAGTATTAATAAAGCCCCTGAAGCACAGCTGAAACACAAGGATGCTGGTTAATCAAATAGCATCCCCTACCACATCCCAGGCAAGACCATCCCCTTTTGACTCTTGCTTCTATTCATGTTGCAATCAGGTGAAAAATTAAAACTGTTGTACCTACTGTTCCCTTCCACCACCACTACCACCTCTATTTTTCTCTTCCAGTTCCATCACTGCATGGGTAATGATTGGTCCATGACGTTTAAAAGCAGCCGATGGGGTTTAAAAGCATCTGCTTCTCTAAGATATGGCTGCCAGCTGTCCAATAAATTTTGGGTATATCACATGCATTCATGAAGTCAAACTGGCTCTCAGGCCCAGCTCTTACCTAATCAACGGCTGGATGAGCTGATGTGGCATGAGCTGTGGTCAGACACTTGAATGTGATTCATGTGTGGTCCTCTTATCTCTTTCAGAAAAGGAAGTTTTTCACTGTGAGAAAGCTGAGTGGCAGAGCAATTTTGAGCACCAATCCTGCAAATGTTCACACATGCATCTGCTGAATTCACTGCCAGGTCAGTATGAGCTTTAAAGGCTGCAGGATCAGGGTCTTTGCTTCTTTGTCTCTGCTGTCCAAACTGTAACTCTGTTTCAGCTATTAAACAGTTGAGACATATCTGTGACTTTAGAGGTTGCTAATTTCCTAGGGTTTGTCTCCTGTTCCCTTCTGTGGCATTTGGATTTTCCCTGTTTATAACATACATGAGGGAAAAACTAAAATTCCTTTGTTCTCTTTTTCGTCTCTATGCTGAAAGGCCATGCTTCCCAGACCAACCACCCTGAGCTCAGCCTTAACAGCAGGCAAGAGGTGGTCATCTCCCTGTCAGAGCTTGCTTTACAATGACAGGAAACTTAATTCCAGCATTGGAAATTAAGAAGATTTTGTTATTAGCTCTCATGTTAATAATTTAGAAAATATATGCCAAATCACCGTGTTCTCTCCGTTCTCTCTGAACACAGCTGCAAACTGCATTAGGTGTTAGAGTGAATGTGGATATATTTCAGATGAAATATTTGTACTGAATTATTACTGTAGTCTGTATTACAAAATTACTAATAAACATTGCTTCTGGCTCAATTTAGCCTGAACTCAGTGAACCTAGCCAGTGGTGAGAAATCGAAAATTCTGAAATACCCGATGAATGAATCTAACTAATCAAGAAGCCCTGCAGGAAGTAGATGCCAGGATTAATGAGCCAGTGGTTTCACCATGCCATGCTGTTATTTCTTCACATAAATGCCCTCAGATGAGATTACCTTTGTCATGAAAAGGAGAAAAGGAAGGTTACATACTTTCAACTGACAGGTTAACTGCCATACCTCCATCACTGCAAGATACATTTTCATGTGCAGAGATTTTTATTCTGAAAAATGAAAATTTAAATACCACAACACAAATTAAACCACATTTTCATTTCTAAGAGCAGGGATCATTACTGCTAGTAAAATAATATAATCCGTGCTGCAATGCTACCTGATCCCTTGCCTTGCACAAACTTTCTTCCCGTATTAGTAATTGCTCAGTGATTGCAATCTCCAGCACCAGGCAAGGGCAGATTCTGCTTTCCATGGGGATTTAAGCAGAGGGAGAGAGGAGAGAGAGAGTGTCAAAGCATTTCATCAAGAGAGCAAATGAAAGGTTCAGTGACATTATCTTTATGTATATTCCTTAGACATTAGGGGTGATGTTGTGTTTAGAGGGAAGTAGAATTACATGAATATGTGCCGACATGGAAATGAATCTATACATAAGAACATAAATCTCAGTCTACTTACACACTGGGTGAAACAGCTTAAGGCTAAAATGCACCTTAACATAAGCAAATAAGCCCAGCTTGTAACAGCCCTGGTGCCTGGTGTTACCTACTTAGTCAGTAATAGGCTAATTGTTATTCAGCATAACTATTCCCTCTCATTTTATATGGAATTCACTCATTTATTTTGATCACTTTATGTGAATGAAGCAAAGCTGTTCATGTTGTTAGATAGAACTGGTTTGTGCTGTTTAATTTTTGTCTTTTAACATCAGCAAGACTGAGACTTTATAGTAAAATAATTCAGACAAAGCATGTAGCATATGTGAGTGAAGCCTGTGGTCTCCTTGCTTTCACCCACTTTAAACACGTAAGATCATCAGCTTAGATGTTTTATGCTGCAAAGCTTTAGCAGGTGCTAAGGGTACATACAATTTCAAAAATCTCCAGGACTCAGAACACAAGGATCTATTGCTATGGAAACAAATCAAATTTGTATCAAAGTTGTGTAGGATCAAAAAGCTTTGCTCATAACCAGGACTATGGTTGCATTAGAATACGGAGGAAATGATGGATGTTTTAGGAGCGAGCATTAAGCTGAAGGACCTTTGTAAGGCCCCTTTCATAGAGTTGCAATGTTCAGTGTCAAGAGTTGGATCTTACAGGTTGCGTCTCAATCCCTTGCCCCCAGCCAGAGAGAGCATTTTTCTCCACCATTAAAAAGCACGTATTTTTTTAAGATCTTCCATACCACAATTTACGACATTCCTACATCATAAAGCTGTCTTGCTTATAGCAATATAAAGCAGCTGTAAAAATTACATGCTTGTAAACAACCTTCCGTACATTTGGAAGAAGTAAGTGAGATTTGCACTCTTCTGCATGTAAGTGGAGACTTTTGCCCTCCTGGCAGGCCACAGCATGGGGAAGAGAACACTTTGGAACTGGGAAGACTAAGGGACATCCCAGCTGGGCTGCTACTCCCTGTGGCCCATGCAGGGTGACCCGATGGATAGGGAAGCTGAATGTACTCTAACCAGCTCTGCTCTGTAGGCACCCTGTGTGCCCACATCTTTGATGGCTGATCTAAACTGATCATGGACTTTGATCTCAGAGCTAAGCCTGGGTGCAGAGAGGCAGCTGCTCTGCCCAAGGCTGGGCTGGGGGCTAGAGGGAGGGCTGGAAGGAGAGACAGAACATGGTGATTTCTTTTCCCAAGTGTTACCATGATATGGATTGTGGTATGGGACCTCTCTTGCCCAGCCTAGACTACCTCAGGTTGAGCGCCCTGGGTTGTTTCAGCACCTGCAGGAGCAGACCCCTGCAGAAGGGTGTAGTGCTGTTTCCTCAGGTGACTCCCAGAGGACTCACTCGTGCTCTGGATCACCAATAATTTATTCTGCTTTTATTTCTCTTTTAAATTAAATATGCATATGTAATATGCACTTTGGAGCAGGCAAGGACCCTTCTGCGGGTGCCTGTGGAGTTGGGCACTCTCAGGTGTGTAATTAAGAGGTGTGTAATTGATGTATATGGAGAACAGATCTCAGTGTATTGCATAAAAGGCAAGGGCGAGGGGGGAAGAAGGAAAAAAGAAGCCCAAACCTGGCTGGATGATGTTTGGAAATGTACTGCACTTCTTTTTCCCACCATATCAAAGTTTGCACAGGAGTAAACCGAGAGTTCTCTCTTCCATGGGGTTCACTTCGCCAGTAGTCATGCCCTCATTTCAGACTGTGAAAAAACGATTCATTCCTCCACTGCCTGCCTGCCCCGGTCTCCCACTGACCCACACTCCTTCACCCCTTGCCCCTGCCCTGCTTCACCACAGAACTTCTCATTACTTGCAGTTTAAAGGCCAACCACACAGAAAGATTAACAAAAGTTTATTAATCATGAAGTATTAAAATTGTGACAAGTGAAAGGCATCAATGCAAAGTTAAGCAAGCAAACTATCCCCAAACTTGTGACAAAGGACTCAGTGAATACCACAGAAGGAAGTCCTGTCTTTTTTTTTTTTTTTGCCTGCAGTTGAAGACACCTCTCATATCTCACACGCCACATCAAAATCTATAATTCTTCATATCACATACTGAAAATGATTTTATTTATCCATTCACATTAACTTGATATAAACGTGTCCGGAAAAGTCAAGTAATATGTTTTATATTAGCTCAAACATTTATTAAGTAACCCAAAATTCAATAAATAAGCACAGACAATAAGTTAAAACATATCACGAATCGACCAGTATGTAACAAGAATGCTTTATCTACACAAAACATCCTATTTCACATCGTTTGTTCATTCCTCCAGCGGCCCTGCCCTGCGGCGGGGTGACCGGCA
>VZRQ01007861.1:15552-51799 GCA_013397975.1 Machaerirhynchus nigripectus | reverse complement strand
GGGCCTGGCCATTTCCTCCTCCCTGCCCCGGGACAGCCAATGACTGTGGCCTCTCCCTCCTG
The DNA here is from genome assembly GCA_013397975.1 of Machaerirhynchus nigripectus. Classification (NCBI taxonomy): domain Eukaryota; kingdom Metazoa; phylum Chordata; class Aves; order Passeriformes; family Dicruridae; genus Machaerirhynchus; species Machaerirhynchus nigripectus. The sequence goes on along the minus strand of VZRQ01007861.1, from coordinate 51,737 downwards.
CAGGATGTGACACCTTCAAAGGGGAGCAGATCCTGATCTTCTGCTCTTCCCAAAGTGCTGCAGAGCACAAAGATGGCCACGGAGACAAACCAGAGCTGCCCCATCTGTGAGGACACTCGGGATGACTTTTGTTGTCACCATCAGGTCTGCCTGGGCTGTATTCTGCAGTGGACACAGAGAAATCCAGTGTGCCCACTCTGCAGAACAACAGAGTTTGTCCTGTTTTCTGACCAGGGAGAAGGAGACTCTCTGAAGACATCCATCACAGTCCCTGAGGAGCTGCCAGACGGCAGCAGCCAGGGAGAGAAAGCTCCTGGCGGCCTGGATGAGACCAGCTCCCATCCTCCTCTGGTGTCCCATCCATCTTCTCCACAGGACACAACATTCCAGGCCATGGGCAGTGTCTGGCCTGAGGTGTGGGCAGAACTTTTCCGTCAACAACACCCTGTCCTGGACCCCGTGCAGACTTGGCTGCAGCAGAGAATGGAGACCATGTATGGGGACCAGTGGTGGCTGATAGAGAGCATACAGAGCTGCATCATGCACTTTCTCTGCATCTATGGGCCAGATGAGGAGCTCATGATCCAGAGTTTGCAGGACATCCTGGAGGAACACACAGTGCCACTGGTGCAGGGCATCATCAACATCATTGTGAGCCACTGCAGCGAGGGGGCCCAGAGGGTGCTGCCCTCCCGCACTGCCAGGGCTGAGGATGACAGCCCTGCAGCCAGCAGCAGCTCCAGATCCTCGAGTTCCAGCTCACGGATGGGTTCCACCAAAAGCCCTACAGTCTCCGTGGAGGAGGAAGAAGCTGGCACAATGGAGGCTGCCCTTTGTGAGGGTCACAGCTGCTCCCCACCTGTGCCCATCCCCACAGAGTAGGACCAGACCCAGGAGGGGCTGGGGTGGGAGGGGGTGACAGTGGCAGGTCCCTCTGCCCACGGCAGCAGCCACAGCCCCTCCACTCCCTGGCAGGGCAGGGACAGCTCACCTGGGGAGTTCCAGTGACCTGTAAAGAGGAGGGACCCCAGGTGCCAGGACTCTCCCCAGACTTGCAAGAGGCCATCCTGACAACATCAGTAGCATGACTCCTGCATTATCTCTCCTCATTATTGGAGAAAAAGGAAATAAACTGTTTCCCCCACGAAGTCTCTGTGCACTCCTTTCTCCTCCTCCTGATGTCTTTCCCTTTCCCCTCTTTGCCTAAAGCCTGTACCCTCACATTCTCCTAAAATTCCTGCAGTCATAGTACAACAAGGACCTGGGTATGGAATCATCTTCTAGGCTGAACCCTCCCCCAGTATCTCCAAGTGAAAGTACAGTGCTGGTTGTGTGGGTTGGGATGGCTTGATTGTGCTGGGTTGGTTTTAGCTCAAAGGGTGCCATCAATCAATGCCATCAAGACAGACAGCTCTATTCTTGTCCCTCCTGAGTCCTTCCAAGCTCATTTATGGGGGTATTTTTGAGGAGAGATCTGCTGGGTTTTTTTCTCTGGTTTGCTTTTCAAAAACAATTACTGCTGCCAGAGAGTACTTTTTAAAACCATATGATTTGTCAGGTTCCAGGGATTAGCACAGCCATTTTTACTGTTGTTTCTTCCTGCCAGCCTTGTAGCCATCTAAGGATTATCCTGTCGTAATGCAGGAAGATCTGTTCCAAGTACCAAGTCCAAAAGCACCCTGATTCCATGCTGGAGCAGGCACAATCACAGCCTGCATTGTGACTAATCCTGCCGAGCACGTTTTCCTTGAAATCTCTGATAAAGAGACAGAGCATCACTACTCCTGGTCTCACATGAGGTACCACTATTTCTATGCCTGTTTCTTTGTGTGTTTTAGATTGTATAGTCATGCAAAGTACAAATACTGCAGATGACAATATTTGCCAAACTGAAAGGCAGTGCTTGCCACAATATGGTTTAGTCATGAATTAATAGTTCAGATAAGTAATGGGACCATTAACTAGTCTGTTTCCTTCTGGATGGAATAAGGTTCTACTCAGGCATGTCCAGGGGATGCCAGTGTCTCTAGACTGGGCAGATAATTCAATAACCCTTTAAAAGGAAAATTTAAACTGTCCACTAAATGACCTGGTGAGACACAGTGGGACTCAACTAGGAGGAAAGAAGATTTTAAATCTTGAGAAAGACCTGGGCATTTAAGGATGCAAACTGTCTTTAAGTCAAGATCTTCTTCAGTAAACACTGAGCTGGGGGTAAGACATTTTCTGCTCTGAGGCTGGACCCCAGGCAGAGACTTCTGCAAGTACAGGCTTTTACCTGGGTCCTGGAGTGAGAGACCTCTCTGTCATCTCACAGCCTGCTGGGAGGCATGCGCAGAGAGAAGCAGGGCTTTTATTTTTATGTGGCTGTTTCTGAGTCAGCTCCTTTGGTGTCTGGCTTAATTCTTAAGAATTCATTGTAAAGAATTTCTCAGTTCTGAAGAAACAGGAGAATATGAGGAGCTAGGCTTTTTTTCTGGATGTTAGATGACAGTAAACCTTAATGAACAGACCTGGTGAAGAAGCTTTACTCACACCTACCGTTTTTTCTTTAAAAGCAGTGTTAAAATTATAGAGCTGGGGAAATGAAAGGTGATCTTCAAAGGCATTGGTGTAATCTAGAAATCACAGGTTTATAAATTTCCAGAAATTCTGATTAACTGTTCCATTCTTGGCTTTCAAAAAAAATCCTCCCTATTAGCGTTAGATATCAGTCCTGAAAACAGACATTAACAGAAATAAAGATCTATAAAGAATACTTGGCCACTTTTCTATCAATATATATTTGACTCCCAAGCAATAGCTCCACTTCATCAGATGCTCTTTTTCTTCCCTTTAATTTAATTTCTGATGCATCTGTCCACCATGCAGTTCATTAGAGCTTTTAAATTTCAACAGTGCTCTTGGGCTGGATGCATGAAAAAGGGAAGGGGTAGGCATTTGTCATTCTGCTATTACTGGAAAGATTGTCTTGGCTACCCATCTTTAAATCATTTTTGGACATGAATGCTCCTGAAAGAAGCAATTTGGCCACAGTTTATCTTCCCAGGTGGCCAGGCTAGACCATCACATCATGCCTTGAGAAAGACTTCATTTCTACAGCATGTACACAGCTTCAGGTCTTGCAAGCGAAATGGGCTTGGGAAAATGCATTTGCACATACTTACGGATTTATCCACTGTTCCACCTCTCAGAATTAAATGTTTTGAGGGAATTAATTACTAATGAAGGACTGTATCCTCTGAAGATAATTAGGAACCTGATGCTCTCTGACTCCAGTGGAGCTACATGTTGTAAGAACAAGCATCGATATGCCATGGCAAGATAATGCTAGAAATAACTTACATTTAACACAGTTTGGCTTTGATCCATGTTTTCTGTGGAAAACTGTGTGTGCCACAGTCCATCTGTGGGAATAATCATTGAGTGCTTCTCTGCTTCAGCTGTCTCAATCTGCAGGATGAGAGCCTGGAGACAGCACCTGAGATGATATCGTGAAGGTGAGAAATGCACTAAACCGTGGAAGGGGATGCAGGAAATGAGCCACAAGGGCGAAAAACAAAATAAAGAAGGATCAACTCATGTGAAAAATCATAGTAATTTCAATGAAAGTCATGAAAATAGCTAACACTGAGTCATACTTACCAATTTTCATGAACTTTATAAAAGCAGGTGTGTTGTCAGAGAAACAACAAAGCAGCCATTCGATTTTCAAAAAGCAACCAAAGGACTTTCAGCACAGTACTGAAACATTCATGATAAGAATTAAAATTTACACAGTTTTGCATTCCACATTCTGTTTTCTTCCTAAAATATAAGAAGTCGCTTTCATGGACAGAAGGGATTTAAAATTGCTTTAAGCTGGGGCATCATCAGTGTCTCTTTGCTAACCAGCGCAAAATTTTCATCCTTCACTGTTCAGTAAGAGCCACTCCACATTTTATTTCTTATGTGTGGCAAGACTTAATTAGGAAGCATTCAGGTTTTATAGGCAGACTGGCCCAACAGAACCAGACAATCTCAAATAGTTTTATTAAACTTCAACATATTAAATAAATAAATAAATAAAATTAAATGCTGACTATGGGATGGAGGAAAAGAAGTCCTGTTGGCTGGGATAACTCAGGAAAGAATCAAAATAACCTTCCTAATGGATTACTTGGTAAGAGTTTGAAACTGCTGACAAATTTAAAGCAGGTGACTATAACATCAGAAGAATGCCTAAGCCTTGTTTTGTCAGAGAGAGCTCAGAAGCACCACCCCAACTCAGAAGCACCACCCCTTCAGAAAAAAGGGTGGACTGGAAGCCCCAGAAGCTGTAATGTTTGGCAATTACAGTCAGCACCGGGACACACCAGTTTTCCCTTGCTTCCCACCTTACATTCTCTCCTCTGAAGGGAGATTGACAGTGGCTCCTTGGCAAGACAGGCTCCAGCCCCTGGGTGTGCCCAGCACTGCTGAGCTCCGCTGAGGTGTAACAACAGTGATAGCCACCAGGGCCTGCAGAAATATGGATAGCTTTGTAGAAATTACATGTACTGAGAGGGCAGGAACAGACAACTGCATTTTCCCCAAGTTATCTACATAACACTGATACTCTGAGGCTGTATGATTTATCATGTGGCAGAGAAAGCTGTTGAGCTGATGTTTTCCATTTTTCTTGATCAAGAAGATTGTAGGTTTAAGGTTGTGCCAGCAACTGGTAGTCTTAAATATTTCAAAGAATGAAGATTCATTTGCCTTAGAAAACATGAAAATTAGTCTTATGTGTGATTTCCCAAGGAAATTTCTATCCACTATTACTCACATATTTCTTCCCTCCCAGTTTCTCTCGACATTTTCCAAATTTTGGAATTCAAAATGTGCATACTGCCTTCTTATCACAGAGGAACAAAACATGATGAAATCTGTCACTGTCAGGAATAGAAGAGTTGAGACCTATATTAAAAAGCTGCTAAAAACACTTAAAAACTATTTAAAAAACCCCAACAAAACCCAAACCAAAACCAAACAAAAAATCTCCCACCTAAAATAAAATCCAGGTCAACTACTGTTTTAAGTAAAAAAAAAATTGCAGGCTGGGAGGTGTCTGCCACTCTCAGATAGCAAGCCAAGACTTCCCTGGCATCCCATTCTTCTCCTCAAGTACCACCAACACCAGCTCACCTGGGTGTCAGACCTGCTTCAGTTCAGCAGGAACAGGATTTACACGCTCTGAAACTGCTGCATAAGAGGATGGTTACTATGAAATCTGACCTATTTCTTAATTAACAGCATTTCAGTGTGATTCAGATTGCACAACATAGGAAGGCAGAATTCTCAGTATTTCTGCCAGAGCTGAGGTATTTTCTTGTTGCCCTCACTGAGGAGTTGAAATGTTTTTATCCAGAGTGGTGCTGAGCACTAGATAAGGGCACAGAGGAAGGCAGCAGGCCATGTGCTGTCCCTGGAGGCAGTGGGAGATCTGCAAACCTTTTGCTGAGGGACATTTATTCCTCTGAAAGATTCAAACAAAATAGACTAGTGCCAGCAAATCTGACAACTGGTCATTGTTCCCCAGCAGAAACTGACACCCAAAAATTTAACAGAAATCAGTTTAGAGGGGAAATAATAACCATACTCTGCATTCTAGACAGAACTGCTGGGTTTAATTTTCTTTGGGCCTAAGTTTTTTTAAACTTAAACTCCCTCTTTTTATGTACAACCTTGATGTTAGCTACACATTTGCTCTCTGTTAAAGACAGTCATGCATTCTCCTTTTGCCTTCCACTGACTTTGTTAATTATTTTCTTTCATATAAAACTGCTTGCAAAATCCTTTTTGTCAAAGTCCAAAATCTTAAAAGAAGCTGTAACCTTCAGCTCCTGAGGAGTTTTATCAGCCTTAAATGGAATTTTGCTTTTTTCTTTCAATTTTTAAGAGAAATGCACCCCACCAAACCTGTTTGCACTTTTGCACTTTTAGGTTCAAATGAATCTTGAATGAAAGGTTGAAATTCCTGTTAAGATGCCACCTTAACACTTCCATGATCTGTATTTGGTCCACAACTTTTCTCTGGGACAAAACCCCTTGTCTCAGTTTCAGTGCTTCACAAATGGGGATGTCGTCGCTTCTGACATCAGGCAGAGATCAGGAAGATGAGTGGGTTTGGGACTAACAAAGGGCTCAGGGCAGGTCAGATACAAACTGTAGCTGATCAAGGGAGTTTCTAGCATAGGAAAGTTGTAAATAGGTCTTTATCACAGACAGATCTCTTTCTGAAATATCTCTTTGAAAAAAACCTTAATTTTTCAACATGCTGGGGCTGCAGGGGCTGCACTTTGGGATAAATGAAAGTGAAACAGCTCTCGAGTTTGTGTTTGTAGGCTTTAGTGACAAAATTCAATTAGGAGCTGTATATGTAAATGCTAAGACACTCAGTTATGTTTAAGCTTGTGCGAATATATGATCCTCTTACAGTCTAGATCATTTAACAGTCACTCTGCTGAACAACAGTGCTTCTTTCCCCACAGGTAACACAAGTGAATACTGCAGCCCACAAACACGGAATTTAACTCATTTGGAGGCCTTAAACTAAACAGAGCTGGAATGATGCCACTTGGAAAAAGCTATCTTCTATGCACAAAATATTTATCATTTCAACCTCACCAAACACTTAGGTGGAGACAGATCTCTCAGAAATGAGTTCTGGGCGCAGAGCTAGCACAAATCAAATTAGTGCATTGGAGCTAAAGAGGACACGCTTAATCTCATCTCTCAAAAGTTTTGCAGTAAGTCATTAAAAAGAAGTTTTAATTTTATATATGTAAATATCTTCCTAGGAATGACTAGGAAATTATAGCAATGGATTTCCATGGCCAGAAGTCAAAGATAGGAAATTGAGAAAGGAATAGGAAATTATATTTTCAGAGATAGGAAAAAATATCACCCAGTGCATTTATTTTTTTTGAAATTCATCACTTCTGTTAAAAGATGGAAAAAATGGGGAGCTAATAAATGCTTTTTTGACTGAAAATCCTGCCTATGTCCTGCATGACTCCAGTCACACGCTACTTAATGTCACTGGCTTGGATACAAGCACCAACTGGTCATTGACTCAAGAAGCAGTGCCCAGGTTACTGCAGAGCAGTGAGATATCAAAGTATTTATATTTTTAACATAAACTGAGGAGGTTTTTTAATGTTTTCTAGAGAAACCATCAGTCTACAGATTTTTCATACCCACCAAGTCTCCTCTTTCCCTCCAAAACCAGTGGACATTTTTAATCCTCTCTTATTCTGTCACAGCGCTCATTCATGCATGCAGAGGTATCTATAATGCAGCACTACTTTAGGAAAGCAATAAAGACCTCAGGAATTTTCCCCTCAACCACAAATGTACTTCCGTAGCTCAAAAGATGGATTTAGCATTTGGAACTAACTAAATCTCCTAAACTTAGCCTTTGGCAGTGTTTTCTTGGAGGAAAACGTCAGCAGAGCTAGGAGGGCAACATGTTCAGCCTATGCAGCATATGGGGAGTAACAAGCAGCAAAGAGATGTGAAAGCAGTGCAGGGAAAAGGGAGGGTGACTCCCCTTTCCTCACAAGGAATCAATAATATATCACTGCCTTGCAGTACTTTTCGTTATGTGCTTCCCTAATTTCCTTTTTCAGTTCTTATCCATTTAAACCTGAATCAAATGTTCCGGAGGGGGGAAAAAAGTAAGAAAGAAAAAGAACTTCTTTGGTCAGGTTTCTGAATGCAAAGGTGTTCTGGCATAGTTGTAATGGGAAAAAAATATTTTATACACAAAATACTCATCACTTGAAGCTGGAAGAGTTCTGAGAAAAGAGTTTTGTAAAAAGAACTGAGTCTATATATTCTGGATGCCAATATTTTTTTCTCTTTCAAGTAGAAATTTTGCTTTATATTTTTCCATTTCAAACAATAGTGCACTATGAAAATCATATGTTTTTACTTCTTATATCTCATTAATATTTAATTATTTTTTTTCTCAGCATTGCAGCAGCTGGCATTGTTTTACATTCTTAGCTTTCCCCCAGAGAAGTGATAACTTTCTAGCCGTCACAACTCTAGGTAAAACTCAATGTATCAACAACACCAGCTTGAAACCCTAGAGGCATAGAGGAACAGAACGATTCTTTTTTTAAAAGTAATATGTTTGAGTATTTAGTTCACAAAGTTTAATAACTGAGGACTGGCAGTCTTAAAACAACTGAACTAGAAGTGATCATCTGAAGTGAGATTTTTTAAAAAGATAACTTTGTGCAGTGAATTATTTAAAAAGCAAGCTCCATTAATGCTTTAAATAGCAGCTTATGTCTCTGAGTAGACATCTAGATAGTTACTTTATGGGTTACGTGAGAGAAGCGTAGATAAAAGAAGAGTAACTTCAAATTTACCAAGTAGTTCCAAAACCATTAGGGTCAGAAGATGCTCCATCGGTGGAATCTTTTACTGAACACACAGTCCCAAGTTTCCCATGGCATTTTGATATAAAAGACGGACAAATTTCAGAGTTTTCCCACCGTGAACATTCGGCTCAGTTAAGCAGAAGAAGCAGTACTACTATCTGATGTAACAAGCATTTGTCCAAAAAGCAGTGGATAATAAAATGCGGGAAAATTACACACCCCAAACACAATTGAACTTAACAGTTCATCATTTGCTCCCAGCTCTGCATTTCTGGGCCTGCAGGGAGGCTTTAATGCATTTCAGGTGTTCATGGTCCCATTTGGTAGAGCAGAGTGTTCTCCTGCTTCTGCAGGTGCAAAGCAGGATTGTGAAAGCAGAGGCAATTCCTGCCTCCCAGCTGTCATCCCCTCCAAGCACAGGAGAACCTTCAGTCTGCTAGTCACCGTTCCAAACAGCAGCTTTTGGCATCCTCCTAACATGTACCTTTAGAGTGGAGGGGAGTGACTCCAGCCCGGACATCTGGGAATTGCTTCCAAGACCAGTCCTTGGGACTACACTTGTTTGAAGTATATATGTGTGAGGGTGTTAAAACACAGGCACATGTTGCCTAGAGAGGTGGTGGATGCCCCATCCCTATAAACATTCCAGGTCAGGTTGTACAGGGCTCTAAGCAACCTCGTCTACTGAAAGATGTCCCTGCTCAGGGCAGGGGGACCCAAACCATTCTATGATTCCATGAAAGGATTAGACTGAAGCTGTTTGATTTTTGTTTTGTAACATAGCTTCCCATTTTAATAATTAATTGCCTTTGTTTCCCCAACAGTAAAAATAAAACTGTGCTTCCTTCTCTGATTGCTGACTTATTCATGACCACCACGCTACGGGTGTGTTTGTTGTGGCATCAACATGCTCCTCGTTCGTCCAGGGAGCTCAGTAGGAGCAATCTATGCTCTGTTTAAACCATCTGAGCAAGATAATCACCAGACATGTTGTCCTGTTGCTCATGGCAATTTTTTGGTCTCTTTAAAAATCAGTTGGACCTGGGCATTGGAGAGGAATAGTAACAACAATACTCACATGGAAAATTATTTTCTTCTCACTTTTTTGCACTCAGTTGTGAGGCTGCTTCTTCCAAATGAAGCTACTTAGACAAAGGTCTATATGAGTTTTTTGCTAAACTTTTGATTAAACATCCATAGCAACCATACAATGTGTTGTCCTCTATATAAAATGGTAGGTATAGAAAAGAAATTATATGAGTAAATTCACTTAATAAGAAAAGAGTTTGTCTCCAAAATGTTTGTCTAAACCTCTGTGTCCATAATACCTTGCAGTTGTATGCCTAGTAAAACTTTATACTTTCATGTCTGTAGCTCACTGTTTATGTTTGTAAAGTGATTGATAAACACAGCTTGGCAGACTTTTGCTATGGGTTTAAAATTAGCAACACTTTTTTGTTGAAGTCCGAGTGAGTCAGCTCTTTCTCTTGTCATTGTTCCTTAATGTAAAGTAAAGTAAAGACTGATAACAAAAATCTAATAAAAATTTGTAGTACAAGCTGGTAGAAGAGGAAGTTGTAGACTTTTTAGCTGTGTGGGCAGGGGGATTGCCAGTGCAAGCACAGTCCCTCTAAGTCCAGACTGGGTGTGAAAAGGGGACAGACCTGTGCTGAGTGGTGGATGGGAAGAGTCTGTCCTCACCACCTTGCTAGAGAGGGACTGAGGAAAGGCAGAAGGAATCATGAATCCGTATCTGCTACCGCACAAACAATATGTTAGGGCAGGTCTCTCTGGCAGATTCAAAGGGAAAATGCTATTATTAAAAGGCTACTTGCTTGGAGGGGCACTTATTAGGAATATCTGCCAAATTAAATGGACTTTTGAACCATACCCAAGCGTGGTGATTGGCGATTGTTATCACATCTGTTGGCAGTTTCATTCTTGAATTGGGCAGATGCCCAGGAGAAACCTCACACACAGGACATAATTCTCCCAGCAAAGTAATCATTTAATGTTGCAGAGTGACCAGTGGTCTCATAAAGACAGACAGAAAGTGCTGACTTTCAGAAAGGCTGTTGATTCTTCCAGCAGCCATTTCTTCATGCCTTGGCATAAAATGTTAATGCCATGACATTTGCTGCAGGTTTAAATCATCCTAATGAAATGGGAAGTGTTACTGAACTAATTCATCCCAGCATGTTCCACTGTTATATCAGCAGTTTTCAGATAATGAAATTAGAACAAGAAAAATGTTTTCCAGTTAGACTTGACCATATACAGCTTTATATGTTTATTTAAGAAAGTGTGTCGTCCCCATCACATATCATCTCTATTTAGAAACAGAATTTGCATTTAGAAAGAGAAATAAGTTTTATTTCTTTGACAAACTTTTTTTTTTTTTTTTTTTNTTTTTTTTTTTTTTTGCCTTGGCACAAAGGTGAAATATTTCAGAATTTCTTCAGTGGGAGGGAGAGTCAGTGATAACAGGATTGTCCCAAACTGTTCAGAGAAGACTCCAAACAGCTGAAAAAAATTATAATGAGATGGGAAAGATCATTCTGACATGATTAGGGGTAACTTTAGTTTCATGCAGTAAATGATGAAGAAGAACCCAGTGCACCTGCACAAATAAAGGAACAAAGCCTGAAAGAGGAAGAGCTGATAACATGCAGTTTTTCTCAGACTATTTGAACTTGCATAAAACACCTGGGAAATTATTGGATTCACACAGGTAAGTTAAAATGGATGCATTTGTAACTGATTCAGTGAAGTGTAAGGCAATAATAATTCTTGCATTATATATAAGAAGATGCACCAAAATGTTTTGTTCTGAGTAAGAGGTGAACAGACCCCTACCACAAGATATTTCATAAAAAATTACTTTGCTACTAGTAGGGTTTATATGTTTCTTTTTTCTTTTTTCTTTTTTTTTTCTGTGCAAAAATACACATGAGGAATTCTTCAGGGAACTGCTGAGATGAAAATATGGGGAATTCTACTCAAAAGGTTGCTGTTTATCAAATAATAGCAACTATTACAACAAAGGTTTTTGCCCAAGTCTTTGGTATGACTAAATTTTAATTGAAAACCCTAAGAATCTGCAGAGTGAGAAGAGATGAAGTCACTCCAAAGAAGACCATCACAGTTTTACTCCCAGCTGTCCTGCACTTCTTATCTGTGAAGCTCAATGTCAAATACAATGCACCAAGAAAAAACAGAAGACCATAAATCTGTGTGTATGTGTGCTCATAAATAGGAGCCCCAGATTAGTTTTCCCCCACCCATGAGTGTGTATGTATACAGATGAATATATATATACACATATATATAAATATGTGTATATATATATTTTTATACATGCATAGAGTATGTGTCTGTGTGTAACACATTGCTGTGTTTCATTATGAATATCAAATCTGCTTACAGAAATTAGCTTTTAGGGCTGGGAGGTGTGAGGAAACAACCAAAAGACTGCTGAACAGACTCTCAAAGGTGAATATTTAAAGAAACAGTCCCAGCAACCTGCCAGAGCAGTTATAGGCAGAGAATTCCACTGGGCTACAGTAAGAGACAAGGGAGACCCTGACATCCTCAATCAGTGTTCATGTTGTGCCATTGCTCCACTCAACAGGCACAGTCTTCTGTGTAGGCATTGCTGTAGCAGGAAGGGACACTTTTTTGCAATAAACAGGGACACAGTTAAATGAATTGCTCTGGGAAGAGTGGCTCTGCTTTCCACCTGCAGAATGCTGAAATTCAGCTTTCCAGAACGAGTATCCATAAGGCAAGTACAGGAGGAAGATCAGCGATCTGTCTGCTGAGCAGGTCAGTGGCATCACCGCAGCCATGCTGGCTCCACAAGCTGCACGAGCAGAGGAACCAAAGAAGGAAAGCAGAACACAGGGCTGCATGTCAGGCTTGATCCTGTGACCACTTCCCTGTGGAAGCCTGGGAAGTGACAGGCTCCCCAGGGGAGCCTGTTCCAGAGTCCAGGCACCCTGTGGGGGAAGAACCTTTCCTTGATATCCAACCTAAACCTCCCCTGACACAACTTCAGGCCATTCCCTTTGGTCCTGAGCCTGGTCACCACAGAGAAGAAATGGGGCAGTGTCTGTCCCTCCTCTTCCCCTTACAAGGAAGTTGCAGACCCCAGTGAGGTCTCTCCTCAGACTCCTCCAAGCTGAACAGACCAAGTGCCCCTAGCCTTTCCTCACATGGCTTCTCCTCAAAGCCTTTCACCATCCTCACAGCCTCCTTTAGACACTCTCTGATAGTTTAATACCTTTTTTGATATTGTAGTGCCCCAACTGCCCCCAGTGCTCGAGGGGAGGCCACCCCAGAGCAGACAGAGCAGGACCATCCCCTCCCTTGCCCAGCTGGTGATGCTGGGCCTGATGTCCCCCAGGACATGGTTGGCCCTCCTGGCTGCCAGGGCACTGCTGATTCATACCCAACTTTCCATCGACCAGGACTCCCAGGTCCCTTTCCATTGCACTGCTTTGCAGCCTCTTCTTCTGTCTGACTGTACATTCAGGGTTGCCCCACCCCAGGGGCAGAATCTGGTGCTTTCCTTTGTTGAACTCCATTTGGTTGGTGGTTGCCCATTTCTCTAATTTGTTCAGGTTTCTCTGACTCCGGGGGACAGTCCTGTGCAGGGCCAGGAGTTGAACTTGATGATTCTGTGGGTCCCTTCCAACTCAGCATATTCTGTGATTCTGGAATTTAAGTCATTTCGACTTGTCAATCAACACCTGAAAATCTGGGTCACTCTTTCAGTCTGCCACACACCTTTCTGAAAATAACCACGGGTATGTCTCCAACCATCCTCCCACAGCTCCTATTGTTGTTCTCTGTTTCACTTAAAAGTGGTAAACACTAAATCTTACTTAGAAGATGGGATCTTTAATCTTGGACCAAGTGAAACATCTTTTTTGATCGAAGACTTACAGTCAAAGAATTAAATTAAATCCCTGCCTGCCTTGATGGAGCTCCTAAATCTTGCAAATGTTCCCACTTGATTTACTTCCACAGCATTTCTCAACAAATAGACTATTTTATTTCTATAAGCTTCATGTCCACCAACTTCATCCTTGGCATCTCTCAAGAGATTATTTGGACTGACTTACACTAAAGGGGCATCTCAAAGTGCTCAGCAACATTGCCACTATATCAGTGAAAGACAGTAGTTGAGTGATGAACTGTGAAGCAAACCCTTGCCCCTGTCTGCTAAGTGAAAATATGAACAATTTCTTGCTACTCTGCAAGAGTTCTGTATCTAAAAGTGCCTCTCTGCTGAGTTTTAACATCTTGTTTTAATTTGCATAAGGACCACTGCTATCCCACAGCCTCATAAGAATTTCAAAGGCTTTGGCAGAGTAAATGAATTGAGTGCAAATTCCTGTTTTTGCCCCAAGGCATTGAAGCTCCCACTCAAGGAACCCATACTCCAGCCAAGTCAGGTCTGGTTTACTGCTTGTGTGATGGTTCCACTCAACACATGTCGGCACTCAGCAGCAGCCAGTGATGCCACATTACTCTGGCCATGAGGGAGCCCTGTGCAGAGAAATGGCAGCAACATGGACTTTATTTGTGCCTAAGCTGTCCTTATTCCCATCTCTGACAGCACGGAGCCAAGAGAGCTTCACGAAGGGAACAGGTCCTGCCTGAGAGTCTGCATGGCAATATCCAGGTGCTCTGAACTCCAAAAGTGAGACCTTTGTAGGCAGGGGAACTAACTTCCAGCCAGGCTGAAATTAGATTTAACACACTTCAGATGGCTGTATCTGGTCAGTCAAATTAACCTTGTAAAATAAGAGAGTAGACAGGCAGTGGCTTCTCCTCCGAAGCAGTAGAGCTAAATGCAGGTAGGAACAGTTAATGCAGATTGATTCACATCAGAACACAATATCTAGACTGGTGGATAAATCATAGAACCACAGAATCATTAAAGCTGGAAAAGACCTCTAAGTTCATCTAGTCTAACTGTTAACCTTAACCCTGTCATCTTCACCATTAAACCATGTCGTCAAGTGACACTTCTACACATTTTCTAAATAACTCCAGCAACAGTGACTTCATCACTGGCCTCAGCAGCCTGTTCCATGCTTGAAAACACTTTTGGTAATTTTTTTATAATACCCAAACATTTTCCTCTAGTCCAGTCACTTGTTAACTAGAGAGGCTGACCCCCTCCTGACTACAGCTTCCGGTCAGGGAGTGGTAGAGAGTGAGAATGTCCCACTTGAACCTCTTTTTCTCCAGGCTAGTCAACCCCAGCTCCCTCAGCTGCTCCTTATCAGACTTGTGCTCCAGCCCCTTCCCCAGCTCCCTCGCCCTTCTCTGGACACACTCTAGCCCCTCAATATCTTTCTTGTGGTGAGTGGCCCAAAACTAAACCCAGCATTCAAGGTCCAGGCTCACCAGTGCCAGTACAAGGAGACGGTCACTGCCCTGGTCCTGCTGGCTACACAATTCCTGATCCGTAACACCTTTTGAGCAGGAACCAAGTTTCTGTTTTGCTTTCTTTGGAAAATCATTCTGATCCACCTTAAGACACAGCAAGTTCAACCTGAGTACAAGCATTAGTGTGGAGATTTTGAGTGCCAAAGCCCGCAGAGAAGATTGAGTGAGCTAACCAGGGGCAGGAAAGCATTAGAGAAAACCCTCTTGTTGCACAGAAAGCCTCAATCCCAACCATGCAGCAGGTCCTCCAGGCCCTGGTTCAGCACTGCCTCCTCACTTAGCAAAGCAGCTCGGTACCACCAAAAGCAACTTCATCCCATATGATTCAACACAGAGTAGGGCGGTGTAAAACTGAATTCTTCTCACAAAATCCAGAGTTGCCTTTGGCATTCTGCAACCTGCATGAAGAAAACATTAACTTGCTCCAGCCAGAGATTTTAACGAGATAATCTTAATTTCTGACCTTCTCCAGTCATCTTAACACAGCAACCACTCCCTTGGGACATGCAGCAAAGATGTATAAGTGAGGAAATGCCCTTCTAAAGACTGGTGACTCTCCACCCATGTCTTTTTTTAAAAAAAGTTACAAAACATCACTCTTTAAAAAATATTAAATAGCATAATAATCATAAACATATCAAAATAAGAGGGATTTGAAGTGGGAAAGAACAGAGATGTTATATCCTAGTACATAGATGATAAATATCATATTGTTGCAACAATTCTGTCATAAGCAGGAACACTTCCCCTAGACCAGGTTGTTTAAATCCCTGTCCAACCTGGCCTAGAACACTCCAAGGATCTCTAGATATAATAGAGATGGATTTCTATTGCCAATAATCTTTGCTTGTAGAAGAAGACGATGAAGTGAATACCTAGCAACAAAAAACTACTCACAATTTTCATAGAAAACTTGGGTTGAGCTGTGAATCATCAAGTGCCAGAGTGGCTTCCACGTGTGGGTGCTGGAACAGATTGTGTTTTCAGCAGAATTCAATCACTCCTAGCCACATTTCAGTATTGCCTCGTGCAAGACACAGAAATGCCTCAAGGACAGCTATCCTTTTCTTGTCTTGGTGGCAGCAAGTGAAGTGAAAACAACCAAATTAATCCAGTTGCAAAGGAAATGTGCCAGTTTGAGCCCAGGTCTCCTCATCGGGGACACACTGCAGGCACACAGTGACTCTGACACACCACACAGCGCAACGAGTAAGAAGGGCTGCCTTAGCTTTGAACAACTCTTCTGTCTGAGGCCACCCTGAATCCATATTGTCAGAAACTTAAGAGTTTTCTCGTGCAAAGTTTTCATTCTTTTCACTCTACAATGCTGATTTACAAACCAAACCAAACCAAACCAAACCAAAACCAAACCAAACCAACTTTATATCAATCTCAGGGATGCATTAGACCTGAAATTGTGGCTTGTCCAATTTTAGTGGTTTCCTGACACTGACTTTTTGATCCACAGTCTCCAGCATTTCCAAAATAAATGTAGGAAGTATTTTAAAGCTACTGACATTTTTCTTTCTATTTTAATTTTGTAGGCTATATGGGGATATAGCTGTATAGGCAGGGTAGGGATATAACTGCCCATAAATAATGACATGTGACATATCAAAGAATAGCTGTCAGCTCCTGCAGTGCCTCGCTAACTAAAATGATGAATAACCCAAAGTAATAAAAACAAAACAACTGCAGAGGCTGGCTGTATCTAAACTGCAGAATCCAGACAGCAGTAGCTGTTTGAACTGCCACATTCTGCAGGCTCTGCAGCTGGAAGTGAAACCAACACTCATACCCAGAGCCCCAGATCTCAATCAATCTGAGGTCCAGACAGGAGCCTACCTGCACTGAATCCTTCTCTATTTCAGGAAAAGGGTCAGTTTGACTCCTGGCACAGGCAGGAACTTCAGTGGTGGCATTGCCAACACCCTGACAGATGAGCAGCCCTGACTGTCTCCAGCAAAGCTGAACGGGTAGGAAGGTCCAACATCCTTCCAGCTTGCTAGATATGGATATGAATAAATACATAACCTGGACAACATCAACCTAGTTTTCCTAGTGGGGAAAGTGGTGTTGGTATAAATGAATTTGTGTGAAAACAAAAGAAAAGTCTACCTTGAAATATGGATTCCCAGCTAGAAAAGTTGAAAGAAAGCACAAGACTAAAAAAAAAAAAATTTGTTCTCCTCAGATTTGCAGAAAAGATGGTATTAACAGTTCTGCAAATTCATAAGCTGATTATTAGAATCTAAGTTTTTTTTTAAGAGATGTAAGATTTACCAAAAAATTGTAGATCAAACTCTTCTCTGGTTTGATGTTTCTGTAACAATAGTAAATTCATTAAAATATACAGATTTCTTTAGAAAACAACAGTAAGTCCATTAACATTTAATTAATTAATACCCACAAAATTCTTCTGCAAATGACAGCAGACTTATTTATTCTTTGAAATGAAGAAAACCAGGAAAATATTGCATTTTGTCATGCACTGTACAGTCAATGTCACCAGAAGATTCTGTAACCTCAGGCGCCACTGATGTTTCTCACCTTCATGGAGCAGAGCAAGAATGTGTTTTGAAGTTTAAGTAAGTTGTAGGCTAAGTTTGCTTGGTACCTATGTCCCAAGAGGAGATAAATTAAATATAACTTCTTATGGTCTTGACTTTCCACAGATTAATATCACTACAACTTATTTAATACTGGCTGCAGCTTAGCACCAGAAAACCCATGCATGGGAATCACGGAAGGATAATTGCTTTCTACTGCTTTCAAGTCACATGTTCAGATTTTAGGAAGTTTTGATTCCCACTTCACTTTATATTACAAATCTTCTAGAGGAAAATCATGCTTAGCTGTAATCCTTACTTGGATTTAGTGAGGGCCCATGGAACTTCTGTTCATATTGTAATCAAAGACCCTCTGGGCCAATGTTTTCCAGCGAGCTGGGGTGTAATCCCAATGAAGAGTGGTTCAACGGGGGTATTTAAGTAATACTTGTAAGATGACACAGCTGGCTAAGGTGCGCACAGCAAAATAGCTTCCCCAAAACAAAGGCATGACTTTTGATGGGGTTGGTATGATTAACAGCATGAGGTTTTGGCCAAGCCCACCAGCTCCTGGGGCTGTGGAGGCTCAGTAAGGCTCTCAATCTTCAGAGGTCCTGTAAGTGCCAGTTTATAGCTAATCTCTTTCTCATCCCTACACTGTTTTCATATATGCAGGACACAACAATGTGTAATACTTCATTAGAAAGTCCAGCAGAGGTATTCGGCTGTTAAGCCTCTCTTTTAATTGACTTGGTGTCTATTGACCTTTAACTGTTTTGGGTTTTTTTAAAGTCCTGAGTCACACCTCGTTACCAAAAGACAGAAGGAAATGGAGGGGAAACCATTAGAGAAAACTGCAGAAGGGCTTGGGGAAGAGATTAACAACATGCACATAGATTTGTAAATTCCTAAAACACCCACTGTAAAAACAGATGAGACGTTTTGTTTACTGCTGACTGTTAATGACTTGCTCTTGCAAGAGTCTGGACTCAAGAAGTGCTGAAAAGTACAGAGGGTTTTCAGAAGCCATGGTAAGCATTTTTTCCTTTAAAGACAATCCCACTTGATTTACTCTGAAGAATGAATTAAGTGGAGTGGTCTTGTTGAGTGCCATGTCATTTGACCTTCTGATTATGTACTTGAAAAAAAGACAGTGCTTTAGAAATTGGTAGTGTAATGACAAGATTGGCCTTTTTTCCTGGAAAAAAATGAACAGGACTGCATCTCAACTAGCACACACTGCAGAAAAGATAATGATATTATTTGACCCCAAGCATGTGCATCTGATGCATTTTGTTTGCCCTACAGAGAGATCCTACTACAATTCCCTCCCCATCTGTACATTTTCCATGGTAGGGAAGAGCTTTCATTTAGCAATTAGAGTGGTTTGAGCAATTAGTTTGCATTTCATTCTCAGCTCTGTTACTGACTTATTAATAAGTTGTTTCCGCATCATGCACAAATCTGTGTTGCAAAGGGTTCAGCTTCTAGAAAATATTAAGAAATATAAAATTGAATTTAGCTTCATTAAAATTCTACATATCTCACTTTAAAAGTCAGCCTGTAACTGACTTTGGAGAAAGGCTGAAGTATACAGAACAGATTTTATCACGGTCTTTAGAAGATTAGGAAACAGAAATTTGTATCTTTTACTACTAAGATTTTGTGAAAATACAACAGAGAGCATTGATCAAGTACTCCAAGCTGGATGGTGAATTTAACTAAGGCATAAAGTAAGTAAGGCGTAGAATGTTGTCTGGCAAGTTTCAGAAACCCATCTGCTCAAGAGTAGTAATTTTATCTATTGTAACTGGAGGAGCTTCAATTTCCTTGCCAGAAGAACATACAGTTTTGTAGTGTGCATTACCACAGTTCGAGAACCCACTTACCTAAAGCATCTGTATTTCACAAATCAAAACTTCAGGGAAGAATAAAAATATCCAGCTTTCATGAGTGGAGCTAGAACAACACAGCCATTAAAGTAATGCACTCTTATACATAGTGACATTTCTGATGACAGTTGTTCCAAAATCCCTGCAGAATTTACCCACTTCTACCAAAAGGAAAGAATAAGATTTCTATACATCCTCATCTGAGTTTCTTTTGCCTTCCTCAGGAGAATTCCGCATGGACTCTAAATTTTTGCTGGCATCCATAAATATTTTACAGTTTTTAATAAACTACTGCTTTCATCTTTCCATTGTTTTTAGAATACTCCTCAATACTGACCTCCTGCTTCTTTTGAAGTCAAAACACTGAGGGGGTGGTTAGGTGTTTTTATACTCTGTAGGCACCTGCACTTCTATAGTAGGATTTACTCATAAATGTAATATGATTTATACAAGAGTGATAATCTTACGTATTTCAAGTCAATCATAGCAAAATGTCAGATTATGGCATACAAGTATTCTTCTGTGTATAAGATCACACACAATAGTCACACCAATGTGAAAAGCTTGTCTAAAGAGCCTTCCTGTCATCCAAAAATAGCTTAGAGCTTATCATCCATGTACAAAGCCAACTTTCAGAACTGAGGAAAAAAATTCCCAATACACAATTAGAGAATGGGTTTTCCTTTTGCACGAGGTTTAGAAATATTTTTGGGGAACAAAACTTGAATGAAAACCTTGAACAACTCTTGACGTAAGTAGGCCACTTTTAATAAAATGATATAGTGAACATGAGGCCCTGTGCCAAAATCTTCACTTGAAGAGACTAAAAATGTCAACTTCTTCCTCTTCGTCAGGAAGTTATAATTTCACAGCTGCACTTTTGGTTTTCAAACCAGGTAGTCACTTTCTCCCAAGCTTTTCTGAATTTGATCAATAGACTAATAAAAGTTTAAACGGTAGGAGTGGAGACACTCTGCTCATGGACAGCACAGTATTTAAAAATAGCTGTAGCTCAGACAAGTTTGGGGAAATAACAGAGGGGAAGAATAAGGTTTGATCCTGCAGCCAGAAAAAAAATGGGAGGTGGAGTCACACCCATACCACCCCAGACTGTCACAGTTGGGACTGAAGCCCCTGAGCACTGGTGGCTCCAGTGATCTGACAAGTGCCCCACTTGATTCTCTGAACTTTGTCAAACACAAAGCAAACAAAAAGCTTGTCAGTAAGTTGCTCTTACTGGCTCAACCCCAGGTTTCCCACCACAGCAGAGTCCCGGACACCTGGCTCCTTTAATTCATTAAACCCTGATCAGCAACACAATAAATAACAGCTTGTCCTGGTACCTCCAGGGCGGGACCCCCTTTAAAGGTACCCCCAAACTTTTATACCCTCACAGTCTGCACGTCCGTTCCAAGAGTGATTTTGTGTCTGGGGTCTCCTGCTGTTCACCAGCTCCTGCAGAGTCTCTGCGTGACTGACAGCCCCTCCCTGGACAGTGCTCCAGGTACCCGTGCCCCTCGTGCGAAGCGTCAGCCCTGATTCCTGGCTCCTTGCCTGGAGCTCCAGCCATTTCCCCCCATCCGGGGCACAACCTGGAGCTCAAACTGCAGCTCACACTCAGCTACCTGCACTAGCTGTGTTGATCAGCAAGGCTCAAGCCCCACTCAGAACCAATTTCACAGAAGGCATGCTTACTTTTACAAGGCAGATGCACATGAGCTCTGTGTCCTTGGCTTAAGAAAGATTGGTTCCTAGAAAAACCCTTAAGTTCTTTTCACTTGCAAGAGTGATTACAAAAATTAGGTGTTGGCTTCTCAGTTTGCTGCATGAGTCCCATTCTGATTTGTCTCCACATTAGCAGAGCACTAAAGCCTCGTCTTCCCTACCTCCAGAGCCAGAAACACTTAGCAAATGTTCTGAGCTCATCAAGCCTTGTAAGGATACTCTCTTGGAATAAAAAACCATCCTCTCATCATAAATCAATAGAACAGAGACCACAAGAGCTAACACCGTATGAACATTTTAGGATGAGACTAAAACTGGTCTGGCAGCAAGGATTAAGCGTTTTGTTCACTGGCATTGACAGTCTGATCCAAGAGAGAGGCTGGTGGAGCTGCTTGTCTGCTTTCTTTCTTTCTGCTGTCTTCCCAGTCGCTCCACATTCTCAAAGCTACTTATGCCAACATGCAAGAGATATGAAGTACTGGAATTAAGGTACTATGTTCCTTCAGTCACAATCTCCTCATTAAATTTAAAATAGAAAATCAAGTATTTTTGTTCAAATACTGTAAAAGTCTGTGTCACGTAATGCAATTGTGGCTACAATTGCAACTGATGACAGCAATTCTCCAACCTCTCCACCCTCATTAACACAACTGAAAAGCAAGAACAGCTGGAATCCGTGGGACTCATTTGCTGCTGGCTATCTTGAGTGGCACAGTCCCATTTAGAAAGTTATTGAAAATATGGACATTTCAGAATAATCATAGCATCAGCACAAACTTCCAAAATGTTCTCCTGTGAAGAGAAACTCACAGACTGCTTCAAACCACTTTATGACCCCACACAGGATTATTTGAAACCACCTTGTTTCCAGTCCATCTGGTGTTATGTTTAATAAGATGACGAGAAGCAGGCCATAAAACCATTATCTACGTCTGGTATAATCTAATTAAGGGTAAAGGTTTGTGTGCACTATCCACAAACCTGTCTATAAACTCATAATGTACTTCAGTCAGTGACTGAATGAGTCAAATCACATCCGTCCTTGGGAAGTTCTATTCTTATACACTCAGAAACTGTGAAAAAAAGAAGCTAAAACTCTTATATTTGTTTAATAACCAAAATTAGCAGCAGGAGTAGTTAATATTACTGTGTACCTTGACACTCCTTACCATTCTAACAACTCCAGATTACACTACTTTTAAATTCTATAGCTGTCAGATATTCTTTTTAACTCACTAATTGAAAACAAAAAGCCTAGAATAAATTAATTTTCTGTTTGATGGCTTTAAATATTTATTTTCTCTTTTATTGTGCAGAAGCTACATTGATTTTTTTATTTCTTAAAGTCACAAACAGAAATTCTTGAACAACCAATTCATACAGCTACATAGTCATATATTCTATAATTATCACTGAAAGTATTGTCGTTAAACAACAATAAAATGCTTGCAGCACTCACTTGCTGATCTTTGTTTGATACAAAGGTATGTGACATTTCATAACATTTATTACTGGAGTGGTACATATACCAAGTTGTCATTTATTTATTTGTTTGCTTGCTTGTTTATTTATTTATTAATTTTAAGACCTTTTGTGTGTCAAGAAAGAGACTTCTTTCTCCATCGTGGAAGTATTTTATCTTCTGGAGGTAAAAGACTGCAAGTGCCACAGTTTGGGATGGCTGTCACAATTTCAATCATAGCTTTTCCAGCCCTCTTCCTGTCCAGATCTCTCCCAGTACAATGGGTGCATGTTTAAACTGTTCAGTCTCACAATTTGAGTTGTGTGTTACAGAAGGCTCTCTAGCAGGAACCACTCGATCCAGTGGAGGACAAGGCTCTCAAGAAACTGGGAGAGTGTAGTGGTAGCCCAAGCTGAGCTGGCTTTGCAGCCCAAAAACTCCACAGGACACACAGTGTCTCCTGTCCTGAGTGACCACCACAACAGATGCAGCCCAAGCCAGGGGCTAAATGAAGCCAATGGACATTCCTGGACATTTGATGAGGGTGGTTCATAAAGTAAGGGAAAGACATAGGAATATAGAAAAAAGGGTGGGAAGAGGGGTGGTGGTTGGTGAATATCTGTTGGATAGTGGAGGACCTGACCATAATGCAAATGATACAGAAGAGAAGGTGGAGATTGTAATGGGTCTGGCTGGGACAGAGTTAATTTTCTTCCGAGGAGTCCCTAAGGTGCTGTGCTTAGGTTTTGTTACTGAAACAGCCTCTACAGCAGACTGTTTTGACTGCTGCCAAAAGGTGCTTGCACAGGGTCAGGGCTTTCTCTGCTCCTCTGGTTGCCACCTTACCCTCCCCTGGGCAAGAAAGGCAGGGGACACAGCTGGGACAGTGATATG
The DNA here is from genome assembly GCA_013397975.1 of Machaerirhynchus nigripectus. NCBI lineage: Eukaryota > Metazoa > Chordata > Aves > Passeriformes > Dicruridae > Machaerirhynchus > Machaerirhynchus nigripectus. The sequence goes on along the minus strand of VZRQ01007861.1, from coordinate 28,339 downwards.
CACTGACCACAGCAATACTCTGGACTATAGAATGCTGTAATATGCTATCAAAGCTCAAGGAAAAGAGGAGGAAGCAACAATACTCATGCTTATGGCCTTTGTCTTCCAGTTGCCAAGCAGTCACCACATCTGCTGTCCAGCAAGTGGCTGAACTTCTGCCTGCCAGTGGGAAGTAGTGAATAAATCCCTTCTTCGCTTTCCTGGTGCACACAGCTTTTGCTCCACTTCTCATTCAGTGCACGAGTGCTTTTGCCTTCCTTCAGATTTCTCCCCAGCCCATGGGTGAGTGAGCAGCTGTGAAGGTACTTAGGTTCTGGCCATGCTCAAGAACATCCAGGAAATTCAGAATCACAGTCATAAACTGTCATGGCACCAGCCAGATCCCAAGGAATGAAACCCAAGTGAACCAAACCAGAAAGGCTCATGATTTACTCCATCTTACAATGATCTTTGCTGGGATGCCCAGTAAGGCTTTTGCATGCATTGGCATCTCAAGGAGGTCAGTGGGAATCCCTGTCTGCATTTTTCAGGCCATGTTTTCTCTGTTAATTCTCTGTCTTCAAGATATTTTCAACCTCTGGTCTTTTCCAAAGACTCCTGGACCTCTGTGCTTGAACCCACCTCTGTCAACAGGAGAGATGAGCTGTGAAAGAGCAAGTTTTTTAGGGAAAACCAGGTAAGTTTTAAAAGATATGTAGCCTGATTACTTTATGTAGTTGTTCTACACTTCACTTTCTTAATTAGCAAAAAACCCCAAAACTACAACAAACAAAAACAAGCACAGACAAAACAAAAGAAAGCCACTGCAGTATAAATACTCCTTTTGGAAGACCTGAGGGAGGGATGTATGAGTGTGCACAGAACTGGAAACGGGCACTTTTGTCCTCATTTGGAAAAAAGAATGTCATCTGTCCAGAGGAAATTCTTTCTTGGGGCTCCTTTGAGATCATTAATCTGGGGGCCTAGCTTTCAGGCTTTACAATTTCACAGCACAGAGCAGCATTATTACAATTACAATGCATGGCATGGCATACCTTTCTCAAGCAATGAGACATGACAAGCCATGAATTTTTGTGAGATTATTAGCACACCGTGAACAATGTGACAACATGGAAGGCCAAAGGTCAAAAGCAGAATCACTTTAATCACTCAGAAAGCATTGTAATTACCCTGAAGTGCATTTCCTGTTCTGTCTCATACTGCTGTGAAGCAGGTTCGGGCAAATAAAGTTCAAGTATTTACTGACCATCAAGAATGCTGCACCTCACCTCCCCAGCTGCCAGTAAGGAAGCACTCTTTTACTACCATGCTCCTAAGCTAAATCACAGCTTGTGCTATAAACACAGTTTACTCAACAAAAGGTCCACATTCTTACAGACAAAGTTATATTTATGGTTGGGTGTCTGTTTTCCTTCCTTTATCAGCATGAAATATCCCAAAGTAGCCTCTTTTGGTGCTAGACTTAAAATATTTCTGTCATAAGTTAATATAGGAGAAAAAAGCAGCATGCAACAGACTGTAGACTGATAATTAGTCATATGAGCAGTATAATATATATCTTTGAAGACCTAATTCAGTATTTAGCTGGAGCATCTGATAAAATATGCCAAGAAAAATCCATAAATACCTTCCAGTGTCAGCACTGCCATATGTAAAGCTGCATTACCATCAGTATTACCATTACTTTACCTTATGCCGTGATCATTCAGACCTCCACTGCAGCATCAGCTCTAGGACACAATTCTGTCCTTATCTACAGAACAGGAATCTGTGCTTCCTTATGAGAATTGAGAGAGGCATCAAATAAGGATACGGAGTGCAATCGGATTAATTCCTGCAGACAGCAGAGCAGCTTGGTCATTAGTTTGGCAGAATGCATCAGATTTTTAAATGTGTGAATCTAAACTTCGTGAGTGATAAAGATTTCCTACTTTGCTGTCTCCATGTTTTTGTGCAATCCAAATACGTAATTCTTCTGACAGCTATTTTATGATATTGTTATATACAGAAACTTACATTTCAGATGTGTTTGTGCCACCTGTAAAACAATGCAATGCAAGAACTTTCAGTTCCTTGAATATGAGGAAACTGTTTTACCTGTGGTCTACACATACATGTTTCGAAGGTTTTTAGAAATATGTTTAGCTCTATTCAAGAAGGGCAAGGTGGCAGAAAATTTTCTTCAAAAGAGAGAAGTGAATATTCTCTGAGTGACTCCATTAGGCAAAGGCAAGAGATTTGAACCTTCAAACCTTGTGCTTTGCCCAAAGGATGCAGCTAGTCAAAACAGGTTTTGCACAGGTACACTTAACTGGTAGATGTAGTTCCAAACATGTCTCGTGGTAGCAGGATGATTATGTTACTCCCAGAGAATGCACAGGCTCCTCTGGCACAAAATCATCGAGAGCACCTCTCACTTCTGAGTTCAGCAGAGTGCAAGAACAGTGTAACGTAATTGCTAATTAATTTAGTGTAAAAATCTTAGATAAAAAACACCTTACTGCCAATTTGTTAAATTTGGCAGCCTGGTGTGTCAAAACAGAAGCTGGCTGTGCCGTCTCCTTGCAAGCTGTAAATTACTGATATACTCTCTGCATCCTTTGTGGCTGGAGATGAATAATGCATTCACATGCTGTACTTCTCCTGGTGAAAATTGCCAGGTACTGCTTAGAGCTTAACACGCTGCTTTTCTCGTCACTCTTCGATGCCTGTTCTTCACTCACAACTTGACTCTCATGCTACTCATTTAAATACTGCTCCTAATGCCATTTTGAGCAGAAAAGGGAAAAAAACGAAAAAAAAAAAAAAAAACAGAACAAAAAAACCCAGAAGGACCAAACAGGTTGATAAGCAAAGAAACAAAAAAGATTTCCGAGGAAAGTTCACCCAACATGTCCTGCATGTGGTGGGAATTGGAAAATTGGAAAACTCTGACTGAGGAATCAGACGTGGGCAGCTGCTCACGCTGCTGCAGAATTTGTACCAGGGCAAGGAATGGAGTTACACTATGATACTTTCCACTATTAAATTTCAGCTTTGGCTGCCTTTCAACTCACTGTTTTGGTTAACCCACCTTGTTGCCATGTCCAGCCCTGTGACCATCCTGGACCTATGCAGTGTGAGTTACAGTCCTGCTACACCAGTTGGCCCATCAGCATCCCAAAAGACACCAGTGTACACTGAGATGTTTGCCCTCAGAGAGAGGTTTGCACAAATGATGTAAAGCGGCTAAAACATCTCTTTGATTCTCCAAACATCATGAGTGATTCTGCAATGGATGAAAAGTGACTGGAGATGCTGTTTTCTGACAAACACTCCTTATGAACCTGGCACAGTGCATCTGTACCACTGACAACTCATCTTCAAAACAAAAAAATTGTTTTCTGTCTGGCGGTATATTGAGGCAGGAAGTTTTGGCAAGCGGAAGGAACTGGAGGAATCCTTCCACTTTGAATGGCGCAGGAGAATGGGTCACAGGGAATGTTTTGTAAGTACCTGTGAAGGTCAGGTAAAGTATTGCCCAAGCAACCTTTGCTGCTTATGCTGGCTACCACTGTGCCAAGCAGTTTGTATGCAACTGATGGGCCAGTGACAAATGTTTGTGTATTGCTCTGACACACGCACGCCCACAAAAATTAATTTGTTCTGGCAGGGTGGTGAAAAAATGTTTTTCTTCTTCTCACTTACTTAATTGGATTTTAGTTACTCTAAGATGAGAAAATATTTTTAGAACCAGTCTGTTAAGATTTGTAGGGAGAGGATGAACCCGTCACTTAAAGCTGCAGTGCAATACATCCGTGCACAGAAACTGAGACAAACGGCACGGATCCACGCAGAAATAGCAGAAGACAAGAGGGATGACACCCAGGGTATATCCATTCCACCTGCTTTAGATACTACAAATCCAGAAAAGCTTATATTTTAAAGGAACTGTCCTCGGGAAGGCAGGTTGCTTTGCACATGGTAGCATGGACAGCTCAAGAGCACAAGGATGACATGTATTGCTTTAAACTTCGCTATTTTACATTACTTCCAAATATTCTCCCCTTCCCAGACTAAAGGGGGGTAACCTTTGCTAGTTTTGGAGATGATTAGTCAGAGTGATGACATTAATGGCATGATTAACTATAAGGAAGCAAGTTCTTTGTCCTCTGCACAGGTGTGCAAGACCTTACCTGCAATAGCTGGTGAAAGCATGATGGCACCTCACGGGTCAGTCTCTGTTTCCTAAAAGCTAGCACCGAAGTGGACATCAGTGTGATAAATCATGGTATCATTGGTATCAAACCCTGACCCCATTCCCAGTCAGATTGCACGGGACTCTGAGCAGCCTGGTCTGGTTGATGATGTCAATGCTCATGGCAAGCGTGTTAGAGGTACCTCCCAACCCCACATTAAACTGTGATTCTGTGATATCTGCACAGCATGGGACATCTGCCAGTTTTGCATTCCATTCACAGTCACAGGCTCTTAGGATTTTCAGGATGGCAGTTTCCCTCCTCTGTCTGTCTCTGCCATGGTAAGTGCTTTCCATGCTGAAACACCAAAGGTCCTCACAGATGTTCTCGAGAAGAAGATTAGAAAAAAGCTTGACACCAGCTTGTTTGCACCTGTATTTGGATAGGGAATAGATACCTGGCTTTGAGCCACATCAACAAAGTTGGGCTACAGCCATTTCAAATCTCAGCAGAGAAACAATCTCCTTTCCTCCCCGTCAGCCTTTGTGCCTGCACAAGCTGTCAGGGTAAAGTGACATTCTGCTTCTCTTCTCCCTGGCATGCACTCCTGAGATAAAGAAATATCCATCCTGAGGTATTCAGGGGACCTGAGACCCCCTGCAAACAACAGGGACATAAGGGAGACATCAAGAGATACTTTGCACATGATCATAAAATAAAAATTTTGCAATCTGCTGTTTTCGAGCTGTCTGCTAAAAATCCTCAAGGCTCACCCAGACAAAGGTATTTTAGAAATTTTCACTGCGTCCAGAAAGCAGAGCTAGACTTCTAAAATGCCAGAAATGTGAATGAATAATTCCTCCTCTAAAAGAATTACTTATTCTGGGAACCACATGGTAAGGCATGAAAGAGTTTTGTCAGTTTATTCGTCAGTTCTACCAACAAAACAAAATAATGCTTCACAGAAAGACAACACTCATTTCTCTTAGTATCTAGGTGGGTTTTTCTCACTGACTCGCTCAGGTTAAACAAATTCATTTTATTCCCACTCACTAGCTATCAGATACCTGATATTCTGTCAGAACAGTTACAAATCCATATATTAAGACACAATGTTCAGTATTTAGAAAAAAAAAAAGTGTGAAATTTATGATGTGAAGAAATCTAATAACCAGTAAAGCCACAGAAAGGAGAAAGCTAGAGGCAGCACACAGCATGTAGCTCAGGGAATGAATAAACCCAAAGCACACAAGTGTGATCAGAGCTGTGAAATTTTAAAATGATACAATATGTGTATGTCACACTCCAGCTGTGGGATTCATGTGCTAATGGCAATTACCAGACCTTGATGATAACATCAGTCCTTCCTAAGAAAAAGAAAGTGTGTTTGAAATTGTTTGATGAGGATTCGCTTGACTGTCAACAAATGATTTCCAGTGGAGAATGTTATTTTGGGGGATGAAAGCCCTGAGTTCAGAAGACGTTTGGAATCATAGAATCACAGAATAGTTTGGGTTGGAAGGGATCTTAAAAGACCATCTAGTTCCAACTCCCTGCCACAGGCAGGGACACCTTCCACGAGGCCAGGCTGCTCAGAGCCCAGTCTGGCCCTGAACAATTCCAGGGATGGAGCGTTCACAGCTGCTCTGGGAAACTTGTGCCAGTGTCTCACCACCCTCACAGTCAGTAATTTCTTCCTGATGTATAATCTGAAAGTGCCATCTTCCAGTGCTTTAATTTCAGTTAGAAGTTGTTTCTCAGAGCTTGTGAAAACTCTTTTTCGAAAGGGATGGAGTGCAAAGAAGACATGGACTGGATTCCTCTGAGAAAGGAGGAACAGTTTTTAAAATCAGGGTACCAAACAGAAAGAAGGTGAGGCCTCTGGGTATTGATTTGAAGAACCTTGGTACTTCTCAGCTCTGGCCATGCAGCAGGGTCATTGGTGTCACTGCCAATGTGGGTAGTCTCTCTCAGAGCCATTTTTTTCTCATATGTGAATTGTGAGGCACCTGGGTTCAGCAAAATCATGATTTGCAGCATTGCCTTCCCCAGCTATTATAGTGATAGCTTTTTACAGAAATTTTTAAAATAGATATCCCTATTTGCCAGTGGAAACTGAGGAAAAGAAGTTTCCTGGTTGTTCCTGTTAAATTGAATAATCATTTGATGACGCTGAATTTTTCCAACTACCTCCAGGAAAGGTGTGGAGAAGGCAGAGCCAGACTCACACCAGCTGGGGGAAAGGAGATCTCTGGTCACCATGAAAGTAGTCAAACACCAGCACAGGAGCCCAGAGAGCTTGTAAAGTTTTCAGCCTTGCATGTATTTGAACCCAGCAGCTCAAAGCAACATGAGTTAGATGGCCCTGCTCCAAAAGGGACATTTGGACAACCAAAGGGACCAGAGAACTCCAGGGGTCTCTCCAATCTGCATCGCTGGATTGATTCTGCTTCTTACAATCAGTTAATACATGCATCCTTCAGTCCATAATAGAGTATAATTCTACAATTTTTTTTTAAATCATAACATTCATTTTAAGCACAGGAATTTTGCTTTAGCAACATTCAGTGAAACACCAGGGTACATCAATAAAGTACATAAATAAACAACTCCCATAAGAAGAGTCAGTTCCTCCTCCCCTGTTTTCTTATTTTATGGAAAGAATCAGTCCATCAGGAAACACATTTAAAGGTCTCAAAAATTTTTTTAAATCCCGTATTTTCAAAGAGCTCTTATCAGGCAAATCTATGTTGGCAGATTTTTTGAGGGAATGATAATTTTCCCAAACACCTTTAGCTAACAAGCTGCTGGAACAGAATCAACATTCCTGAATAATTTAGTGCTGTTAAACTATTCTACCACCTGCATCTATTATTCTCCCACTTCAACAACATTGTTCGTTCACCTGAGTAAGCCAAAAACCAAGTTCCTTGCTTATTCTTGTGCAAACAACAGGAGGTTTGTGCTACTCATTTTCACATGCACCACTAAAATCATTAATATGTTTCATTTCCTGGACTGTGACATCAGAATCACAGCATGCATTCCTGTGAATAGAATGCTAGGACCACACAGCAGGAGACAGAACGGGGTGCTGAGTTACTGAGAGTACCTCATCTGTTGTCATGATATTCTGACTCTGCAAAGCAGTCTGAAGTAGGCCAAGGCACCCATTTGTCCCAAAAACCAGCTTCTATCCAAGTTTCATACAACATTTTTGGACAGATAGCCAGAACCATTACAAACTCTGAATCACCAGAATGTGCTGTGCAGAAAGCCTTTGACAGTACTGGTACAGCAATTCTCCCTGCTCAGAAGCCCATTGCTGCCTTAGCCTGGCTTTCAGGGCACAGCCCTGCCACCCATCTTCTCTGTGACCTAAAAGAAGTGTTTACTTCCCCTGCAGTCTCCATCCTCAGTCTCTCAATACCAAGAGACACATCGCCTGCCCTGGTGGCTTTGGGGCAGACTGCTATAAACCAGTAACCAGCAACCCTCCTCTGTCCACCAGCTTTGGAGATCTTCTGCAGTCCATTTTATCCGGGAGGATGCAATTTGAAGGGTTTAACAGAGAAGCAGTTTTGGCAGGACACAGGGCTACGCCTACTCCCCTGGTACGGCCTCCCAAAGGAACCTCTCTGCTTCCAACCTTGAGCTGGATCTTTTTGTCTCTTTGACTCATTAACAGCCCTCAACAAAAGTAATGTGAACCTTCACCATATCGTTAGCAGCATCTGATCAAACTTCACTGTATGTTAGCATTTCATAAATTAATGCCTTCTTTAGGGAAGATTAATCAATCCACGACTTTTCTCAGCCTGTCTGCCTTCCGTTAGTGGTTTTTGAGATCATTCAAGAGCTTTGCAGTCAAATACGTCATTTTCTCCTGATGTTTTGAAGAATGAAGCTACACGTATGCAGAAAATACCACTGTCATACTATTCAAAAGTCACTGAACAAAGTGAGATTGCTCCTGGTTTTAGACAAGTCTGAGGTTCTTTGTTTATACTAGCAGACACTTCAGTGAGAGTCCTTGAATGGTGTGAGAATGCTCAGGGAGCAGCTTCACCATTGGCAACTGTATATTTGCTTAGAATCTGTTTGATTAAAATGAGTTCCTTCAATTAATAACGCTGCATGGAAAGGCAGTTTTCCCCCCCACTGTGGTTCACTATCCTTTTTTCACCTGCCTGCAGTATACGGCTTCCAGCTCTTGTCTCCCAGCAGATTGTCCTGCGCTGGAGACCAGGTACATTGCCCTTGGAAGAAAATTTGTTTGCTATTAATCAGTTTTTTACTTCTTGCTAAGGTACTTGGCTGCTGACCAGAGCATTGCCCCATCTGACTGCACTGTGACATTGCTACTGCTCCTGGATCACTTAGTACCCTAATCACCAGTACCTTTCTCTGCAGGTAGCAATTGCACACAGAAACATTTCCTCCTTCTCTGACATAAAAAAAATGCTCCCACTTTTCCACGTCCACACTGAAAAAGCCTAATTCAGTCAGTCAATTTTTCTGTGAATGCAGAGTGACATTACCACTGCCTGGCTGCTCATACTCACCACAGGATAACCAGAGCGAAGTTCTCCTGCCTTACCTGCAGTGGTGCAAACACCATAAAAGCAGACAGCTATGGCAAATCATGAACCTGGTTTCTTTGCAGCAGCTTGCATCCCTCACCTACCACTGCTTGGTTTTTGAAAAGTTCTTGCAACACAGTCTCTGTTCTGATCTGATGGGAGTGACTGAGTCCTCCCTGGTTTGAGAGAGACACCACAGGTTTTAATGTGGATGGAGATGGAGTGCAGGGCAGGGGCCTGGTTCACCTCACCCTCCCTCCAAGAGCAAGGAGGGAGAGGAACGTCTGGTACAGGCAGAGCGACTGCTCAGCACATGGGAGGCTCACCAGAAGAAGGACCAGTATCAGGAATGCTTAAATGCATCCTCTTCAGCTCAGCCATGGTGTTCCCTGAGCTAACTGAACATTTCCTAACTCAGTGTGCTGCTGGGATAGAGTTAGTTTTCTTCACAGGGGCTAGTATGGGCTATGTTTGAATTTGTGCAGAGAACAGTGTTGATAACACAGGAATGTTTTCATTACTGCTGAGCAGGGCCTGCACTGAGCCAAGGCCTTTTCTGCTCCTCAGTCTACCCCACGAGTGAGCAGATAAGCAACCAGCTGCATAAGATACTCAGAGGCCAAACACTGACTGTAAAACCCCACATGCAGTGGATCCTTGCCTTGACACACTCTCATGCTGCATGAGGGGCACATAGCAGCTTGTGAGAGAGATTCCTCATCATATCAGCTCTGCCACACAACCCCAAAAAATGGAACACAAAAAAATATTAAGGGTCAAGAAAAACATCCCAACTCTTCACTTTCCATGCAAAAACATGATAGGTGCTGAAAATACAATAGCCCTCTGCTTAAGTACTGGAAACTTGCATTTTACTCACAGACAAGGAGAGTAGCAATTTATTTTTAAATCCATAATTCTTAGCATGTTTAGGTTACTCCTGGGACCTCACAGTGTTAACAAAATCTTTTGCTATTTTGGACACCATGTCAGAAGTGCATATATGTTCCAGAAGACAAGAAATTTATCTTGTCCAAACCAAGAGCCGCCACCTTAGATAAAATCTGTATGCACAAAAGAAGAAAGTTTCCCATCTGCATTAAATTGCCCATAAAGAAGCTCAACATTATAACTCAGTCTAGGCCTGTTGGACTTTCAGTGTATCAAAATTAATTACATATTTCAGAGCAATTTTGCATGAGCCAGTGACTTTTCTCCTTTGTAGGTATATTCAAACATTCAGATGCACTGGAGAATTACATTATTAAACGTGCTGCAGAGCATATTAAAAATGGAGTGCTGATGAAAGTTTGTTTGGTTTGCACAGAAAATTCTGACTCCTGCTCATGATCACTGCTGTTACTTCAGTCTGAATCACATAAGGAAACATAAACCTGTTGGAGCAAGTCCAAAGGAGCCTGCAAAAATGCTGAGAGGGCTGCAGACAGGCTGAGAGAGTTGGGTTTGTTCAGTCTGGAAAAGAGAAGGTTCTAGAGAGACCTTAGACACCCTTCCAGTACCTAAAGGGGCTCCATGAAAGCTGGAGAGGAATCTGTAGGACAAGGGCATGTTAGGAGGAGGGGTGATGGCTTCAAACTCACAGGGGGCAGGTTTAGATTAAATATGAGGAAGAAATTCTTGACTGTGAGGATGATGATGCCCTGGAACACATTACCCAGGGAAGTTGTGGCTGCCCCATCTCTGGAAGAGTTCAAGGCTGGGTTGGAGGGTGCCCTGAGCAATCTGGTCTAGCAGAGGATGTCCCTGCTCAAGGCAGTGGGATTGGAANGGTTTCAAAGTTACATGGCAATTTATAACTTTTTGGTCCAATAAGCAATTAACATGAAACTTTGTTTTGACTTTATGACCTATGACCTTTGGTATTTTTTACTGCAATGCGTCTGTCTTGCAACCAATTACTGGCCAGCTCATGTACACACATATACTTCTATTATAACATCTAAATTCTTAGCTTAAACTATAAAATCATATTACTATACTTAAAAACCTTCCACCATATCACCCAATACATATTTTTACTTCTAACTCTAGAAACATAGGCTGATGTTTCTTACTCCTGCTTAAGGTCTATACACCTTCATTATTACATCAGCCCCAGTTCTTTCCAGGGTTGTAAATCAAACCCATTAGTGCCTGTAGAAGCTTTTACTCCTCTGTTTCCCACACAATCCAAATGGTTTCATATTTCTCTGATTCTCTGATTATCTGCTAAAGGGACAATATAGCCTCTGCCACTGGCCAGAGTGCATTAAAACAGTAGCTTTTTCCTTCTCTGTCATACTTCCTACCTCCTAAAAAAACCACTCAGCACAATTTGAGATGTTCTCCAGGGCACTTCATACTCATGCTCTTTCTCAGTAGACTGACAATCCTCAGACATGAAATCCCAATCATAAACTTAGAGCAATGTGGTGAAACATGGTAGGCCAGATTCTCAAGAAACAGAAATCAATACAGTTCTGCTGAAATCCTTGAAACTGAGCCAACAAATTAAGTAAAAGATGAAGGACCTGATCCACAGACCAAATTTGATGTTATTTTTTAATCTTCTGTTTGAAGGGGTAGAATGTGGAGTTCAGCACTGAGGAATGTTGTGTTTTAAAGATGTCAATTTCTTTGCATGACTTGCACTCCCTATATTCCCTAAAATTTCCCTCAATATCACACACCCCCTTTCTATCAAAAATCCTCGTGTCTTTTACATTTGTTCTCTCAAAGCTTCTCAAATAGCGACAGTGGTTTCCAGAGCACTGTTGGAGGTGATTTTGAAGGAGCTACCACAAAAAGTGTGTTGCTTCATGGTTTGCTTGATGAAAGTACATATTCCTCGAGACTGTTAATCAGACATGGTTCTGTGGAAATAAGAAATGTGCAGACCTGAGCATACTGACAAGAGCTTCACGCTGCAGTTACACACATTCAGATATGGGATTTCTGATTGCCTGTATCAGTATTCCTCCATCTCCACCAGCTGGAGCTGTACTGTACACCAGATGACCATGTGTGATGGAGTATCTGCGTGTCACATTCTCCATGCAAAAATATTACTTCTACACTTGCTAAAAAAATACCTGGGTCTGTTTTCTCCTCAGTTTCACCCAGCTAGTATATAAATCCCAGACCCAAAACAACACTTTGTGAGCCATTAATAGAACACAGAAGGTGACAGAACTCTAAAAGAGAGTTTCAGTTTATGAAAGCCACAGGTCAAGAATGAAATTCAAAAATAAATGTGCTTCAGAATTCATTTGATACAGTACATGACAGAAGGACAGAGGTCTGAAATCTTCAAGACATCATGTTTAAGGCAATTAATGCCTCCAGTCCTCCAGCACTGAAAGCTGAGATGCTAGGAAGCCACATGAACACCAAAATTGTCAGCAGCTGCACAATCAAGACAGATTGGTATAGGTCTTTCACAGCTTTACACCTGAAACTGATGGTGTGGGTTCATGTGCTGTTAACTCGCCAGCACTTGCTAGAAAATGAAGGCATAAAATGCAAGATGTCTGCGTAATAGAAGTCCAAGGGACTGTTCCTAGGTGTGAGAGACTGAAATATTACAGTTTATGACTTAAACTTTCCATTAAGGACTTTTAAAACTGTGTTGCAAAAGCTGCAGAGAAGGCCACCTCATCCTGAATGGGGCCCTGCCTGAGGCCTTACACTGCTCGCTGATGAAGAGAAGATAAAGTAACAACTCGGGGCTGGGGACATTCACAAAGCCTAAGCTTAACACCTCCAAGGTGGAGGCCACAGCCCCAGGGCTATCAGCTGCCAGGCTGGCACAGACCCTCTCACCAAAGGGTGGGGGCAGAGAGGCTTTGGGTGTGTGCTGGAAAAGCCTCTGGTGAGAGGCGCAGTGACCGCCCACCCTCCACTGTGCAGAGGAGCCCAGCTGAGGGGCCCTTCACCCGGGGAAAAGCTTATGCTCAGCAGAGGGGGTGACATGGCCCAGCAAAGGGCCCCTCTCAAAGGGGTCCCCGGACCCTGCACCAGAGCACC
>VZRQ01007861.1:0-15363 GCA_013397975.1 Machaerirhynchus nigripectus | reverse complement strand
TTTGGTTTTAATCTCGTTGTTGGGAATATTTTGAACCGTCTCTAAGTTCCTTATGGTTTATGCACAGAGACGTAGTTTTCTTTGCTCTTCTGGGCTTAAACAGGATCATAACACTAGGATAAGCATTATTTGGATCCACAGGCATTAGTATGAATTGTCTTCCTGGAAGACAGAATCATGGAATCATTAAAGTTGAAAAGGAGCTCCAAGTTCATTGCGTCCCACTGTTAATGCAGCACTACCTTGTTAACCACTAAACCATGTCCCCAGGTGCCCCATCCACACACCTTTGGAACACTTTCAGAGACAGTGATTTCATGGGCAGTCTGCTCCGATGCCTGACCACATCTGCAGTGAAGAATTTTTTCCCTAATATCAATTCTTAACCACCCGTGATGCAACTTGAGGCCATTTCCTCTTATCCTTTCACCTTGCCGTGGATTAGACAGATCACAGGATCCAGGTCCTGCATACCAGTGTGGGACATTTTGGAAAGACAGATGAAGTGAAGGAACGGTAGAGAGATCATGATGGAAAAGAAATACACACCTATACTGATGTAGACCCCTGAGCCTTGTCTGCCCATTTAAATGTTTCCTCATGCTGATACCTAGGTCCAACAAAAAAGGAAAATACACCTCATTCTAATGAGATTACCATAAGAACACAGAACACACTTCGCCCTTTATTTACGTCAGCCACTACCACCTTTGTGAAGATTGTACTCCAAACTACGTCTTTAGAATCTGCTTTTAATTACCTAGTGATTTATTTTGCAATGTAGCAGTCTACGTTCTGTTTGACAGCTGATTTTTGCTCTGCAATAACTTGTCTTTATGGTTAGAGATCTTCAAGGTGAACAAAATCAGGAAGAAATGTTAAAATAGTTTAGAATATTAACTTGAAAGTAAAATAGATGACTAAACAACACATTTCTCACAGTCTTGTCTTAGTAGTGTGTAAATACTTTTTTTGCCTTGTCAATTGCAGGCTGACAGCATCTATGCCACATTTTCCTCAGTAAATAGCAGCAGGGGAGGTTAGAATTAATATTTGTTTGGGTCTTTTTTTCAAGCTAGCTTTATATAGCACACACCCAAAAGGCACGCATAAACTTAAACCTATAAAAACCTTGGTTTTCATCTCCTTTTCCAATGCAAGTCCTGTTTCAGGTTTGTCACCACTTAGCATCAGGAGAACAGGACACTCAGAATGCTGTGCATGGCACTGCACTCTGTAGCAAAGATAGACGGCTTTAACCAGGAACTAAACATGGAGCTTTTAGAGATGGGCTTTACTCTGGCATCAGCCTCATCAGTATCAGATTGCATAGCTGAAAAATTTAGCATTTTGTTTGCCAGTATTTTTTACTAAAGGTTGCTCATTTGTTACCTCTCTGTTGTTGGGGTTTTTTTTTGTTTGTTTGTTTTTTCCTGTTCTAGTTCTTTGGGATAGCAGGACAGCTGGCTTCCTCCTCAGCCACACTGCTCATGTGTTTGAGTGTGAATGGGCTTCTCTGGCTTCGGAAAGGCGATCCCAGTTTTAGTCTTCGATGGAAACACTGTTGTACAGCTATCTGTCCATGAAAAGTGCATACTGCTCCCCACTCTGGAATGTGGGAAAGTTCCTAGGCATAACTCTGCAGGGGATTTTAGGTGTTTTCTGATAGTTGTGTCTGGGGTAGGTTTATTTTCTTCCCAAGGGCTGGTACAAGGCTGTGTTTTGGATTTGTGCTTGAACACGAGGCTGATAATACAGAGATGTTTTTGTTATTGAGGAGCAGGGCTTGGACAGAGCCAAGGCTGTTTCTGCTCCTCCTGTGGCCACTTGGGGAAGTGGCTGCTGGTACTGGGAGGCTGGGAGGGGACACAGCCAGGCCAGGTGATGCAAACTGACCAAAGGGACATTTCAGACCATAGGGCATCATGCTTAACATATAAACAGGGGGGAAGAAAAAGGAAGGGGGGGACATTTGGAGTGATGGTGTTTGTTTTGTGTTTATCTCCCCAAGTCACCATTATGTGTGACAGTGCCCTGCTCAGCTGGGGAGGGCTGAACACCTGCCCGTCCATGGGAGGCAGGGAATTTACTTCTTTTTTTGCTCTACGTGTGTGCATGGCTTTTGCTTTCCCTGTTAAACTGTCTGTATCTCAACCCAAGAGTTTTCCAGCTTTTGATTCTTTTCCTCAGTTCCTCTGGTGGGGGAGCGAGTGAGGCGCTGTGTGGGTCTGGGGTTAAACCACAACACCTCCTCTAACTGCTTTCAACAAGTCCATCAGTGTCACTTACAGCTTAATCCCACCTGCTTCACACTCTTTTTTTTTGGTTGGCTTGTGTTTGACTTTTCCATCTGATGCAAGTTACACTCAGATTCTGACACCCTGGCTCTGGCTGACCTCACCTCAACTTCATTCATGAGTTTGTGCCATTCCTTGCAATAGTACAAGTAAGATCTCACATGATCACTCATAGTCATTAAGGACACACTCCCTTCACCCTGAACTCTTTAGGTAATCCAATTCAACTGCTCACTTTAATACCCTTGATTTGATTGTGTCGTCTGAATGACACTAAACCAATGTTCTACTTCCAGGAAAATTCCCTTTAAGATCAAAATAATTGTTCATGATTCCTTACTCTCTTCTACACAATAATAGTAAGGAGTTCAACACCCACTAATTTATTTTGCTTTCTTTAGTTGCCTCTGCCTGATGAAACACAGATGATCCCTAAAGACCAGAAAGAAAAAGCTGATAGCAACAAAACACAATCAAGTTTACATTTTTTGCTCGCCCCCAGTTCCAACATATCTATCTACCTCCTCTGCTTCCACTCTGTCTACCCTAGCTATAAAAATGAGGACTGTGGAAGGCTCCTTGAGGACCTCTGTATCCATCATCATTTTCAGTTTGGCAGGAGAGAAAAAAATGTGACTAGCCGCTAGTAGATGGCTGTGCAGGAGAGAGAAATCACGCAGCCCCTGATAAAAAGATGCTGACTGCAAGAAAAACATGATAAAGCAAGATCCAGGGGGTGAGAAAATTTTGTAAATACTCTTAATTGCTAACCAAGCTGTCACCAGCACTCGTGCTGACATGGGTGTCTGCATCAATCACCTTAGAGAGAAACACTCAGGAAACGTAGCACTGCTAATTCCTCTGTTTATTAAACTATTCACTTGTTTGCAAAATGCTGCCTGCACCTGTCTTGGACTGCAGCTCCCAAGGACAAGTCTCCACTTCTTTCACTTTGTATGGCAAAAAGCACTGTGCAGAAAAAAAAAAAAAGAGGGCAGTAGAAACCCCCCAAACCTGTAAACCCCCCTGTATAATGTTTTCTGTCAGGGACATCTGGGCTGCAACCCAAATAAACCTTTTAATCCAGCTCCACACCTCAGTTATCAGGGAAATTTTGGCAGGCTTCAGATGGAGCTGCAGGGACACATAAGTTCCTCCTGCAGCTGCCAAAGCACAGAGCAGCTACAAAAGTCAGAGCTGAGGTTCAGAAGGAAGGTTTCCCTTTCAGGCCTGTGTATCTTTCCGGGCAGGAAGATAGTCACATAAATCTGCAGAAGTAGATGAAAACGGAAAACGTAATGCCAAGCCAACAGATTAATTTATTCACAAGCCATTTCCTTCATGCTATGCTAATTCCAGCATGGAAAATCATTCTGAAAATTGGCATATGTGCTGTGTGTGGTGTCTTAATTGGCTGTTAAGGTTAGAAGAACACTGATTAGGAAACAGGTAAAGTATTTGTTACTACCATGAGCAGCTTGAAGCTTCAGGCAGCTTCCGTGTGGGCTCTAACTGCACGTTTATTTACAGACTATTACAGCAGACTTCCACAAGAAGGGGCCAGAAAGAAGAAAAAAACCTAGAACATCGTGTAAAGCAGCTTTTGTGCCAACACTGACAAACTGCTTAGCATTTTCCTCTGCTGAGGTTAAGTGCTGGGGCATGTCAGAGCAAACCAAGAAACATTCTGAGGCAGAACTCCATCAGGCTGCTTTGTTTCTCTAATTTTAGCATCCAGCCAGAGAGGATCAGAGAACAAAATGGTACTTTGAGTGACCTTTCATTATCCATGATACCAGATACCATTCAGTATCCATGAGACACTGAATCTGAAAAGAGAAACCTTCACTGATGGGTTCCAGGGAGAACAAGTCTGCAGGCAAATTCCCCTTCACCCTGACACCTGTGACTTTCTCCCAGTGCTGGTACACATGATACAGCCAGAATGATGATGGCTTGCACCTGTTTTTTTTACCAACATATATGAAGACCAAAGGCTGTGGTCCTTTAGCCCTACTCCTGGGAGTGTCTGTGCTACACACCTCTTCCCAATGCAACATAAAGTGTAAAGATGGAGACAGAAACAAAGGAGTACGCTGATGTACTCCTACATCAATGGCACGCCTCTCTCTCAGGTCTTTTGGTGTATTTGTATCTCTGTTATCCTGTCAGTTGCATAAATCCACACTCAAAATAATTAAAATCAAATCCTTGTTTGCACTCTCCAAGTTGCATTATGTAGTGTTTTGTGCATTTTTTACCTAGACGGTTTGAGGGAAGAGATCAAGGGAGCTACAAAAATGCAGCTTGTGGTCAAGTAACCAGGGCAATGACAGCGAGAAACTTGTCACTCATCAGAGGACTGAAATGTAGGCTGATTTTTCCTGCCCTTATTTTAAGAAGTAATTGCCGTTGTAGTATTTAATGCAAAAATAATTCTCTTTTCTGGAGGCTAATCCCTGGCAGATGGAGACACAAGTTCAGTGCATTTGTGATTCTTCATTGTGTCAGTTGTGTGGTAGTACCAAATCCAGAGCAAACACATCATGCATTGGTAGGACAGAACTAGTGAATACCAAAGCATTCAGAAAACACCTCAGAGACATAATTTTATTTCAATTTATATATGTTCTTAATAGAGAGCTTCTGCTCCAGGCTTTCCCTCACTGACCATAGCAAGTCTTTCTCACTGCCTTGCTCTCATGCAGTCAGATGTTTTACTGTGTACTACAGAACTTCAGAGCTGTTTGACATCTCCCTGTCTGAGAAGAAGCAGGTCCAATGATGAGAAGGTTTGAAAGTTATAAACACTCCATCCCTCTTCAGAGCTGATTAGCCAGTGACTGGAACCCTGTTGTATTGAGAAATCAGGCCAAAGTGCTACTTTCACTGTTTGGTGAGGGCTTTATTCCAAGCAGTACATTCCAGAACGGGAAAACTGTCCTTCTTTAGCTTGGTTACTTGCTTCCACCACAAAGGAGATCTTCAAAAATAAGTGTGCGTGTTGGTGATGTCTGCTGGTAGCTGGCAGCGAGCTCTGCAGGGGCAGGGAAGGGGATATGCCAGGATATTCCCAGACTGCTCCACAGCTGGGGTTGCTTTTGCCTTTGGCATAACATGCAGACAGAGAACTAAGAATTATAGTTAAAATAAATCTGAATTGCATGACTCCACATGTTCTCTAGAGTTCCATGAATTCTTAATATTTTTCCCTAAGATTTTTCTAGATTTGTGAGTTTAAGCAGATCATGCAGGAGAATTAGCGAACAAGCAGATAATAATCTTTAAAAAGAACTGCTGAAAACGCTGCTTCTGAACGACTTCCTAAAATCAGAAGAAGCATAAAAGACTTTACGTTGTTACTAGAAAATACTCTGAGTTTCATGAGAGAGTAAATTTCAGAATAGGTTTGAACACAGTTCCTCTTCCACTGATTGCACTGATTCCACTGATGCTGTCACTGGTGACAGACAAGCAGCAAGGAAACCAGAGCTGGGAACAAACCTGGTGTACCTGAGGAGCTGCAGTCACCTTCATCAGGACACACCAGGCTTTAAGGAAACCACCTAGTATCCAAAGTGTGGAAAAGTGTATTTTGGAAAGAGGCAACAGCTCTCTTGAGAACTCAGCCTTCCTGTCAGTGGCTAAACAGCTGCTGAACATGAGCCAGCAGTGTGCCCACGAGGCCAAGAGGGCTGATGGCATCCTGGCCTGTATCAGGAATAGTGTGGCCAGCAGGATCAGGGAAGGTATTCTTCCTCTGTACTTGGCACTGGTTGGGCCACACCTTGAGCGTCCCGTTCTGGGCCCCTCAGTTTAGGAAGGACACTGTGGGGCTGGAGTGGAGAAGGGCAACAAGGCTGGAGAGGGGGATGCAGCACAAGTCCTGTGAGCGGCTGAGGGAGCTGGGGGAGCTCAGCCTGGAGAAAAGGAGTCTCAGGGGAGACCTCATCACTCTTTACAACTCCCTGACAGGAGGGGGCAGCCAGGGAAGGGTCAGGCTCTGCTCCCAGGTAACAAGGGACAGGATGAGAGGACACAGCCTTAAGCTGCACCATGGGAGGTTTATTTTGGACATTAGGAAGAAATTCTTCACAGAAAGGGTGATTAGACACTGGAAGGTGCTGCCCAGGGAAGTGGTGGAGTCACAGTCCCAGGAGCTGTTTAAGGAAAGACTGGACATGGCACTCAGTGCCATGGTCTGGTTGACAAGGTGGTGTCCGGTCACAGGCAGGACTTGAGGTNAGGACACAGCCTTAAGCTGCACCATGGGAGGTTTATTTTGGACATTAGGAAGAAATTCTTCACAGAAAGGGTGATTAGACACTGGAAGGTGCTGCCCAGGGAAGTGGTGGAGTCACAGTCCCAGGAGCTGTTTAAGGAAAGACTGGACATGGCACTCAGTGCCATGGTCTGGTTGACAAGGTGGTGTCCGGTCACAGGCAGGACTTGAGGTTCTCAATGGTCTTTTCCAACCTAAATGACTCTGTGATCCTGTAAATGACTAGGTCAGCTTGGCACTGCGACTAGAGTGGATAATTACCTGTTTCTCGTCTCTTTGCTATTGGTGGTGTTGCTGTGTCAGGTTTTGCTGCAGGGCACCTACTAAGTTTCACTTGGACAGTCCGGGCTATTCTCATATTTTAATAAATTCTACCATCCCTTTGGGTGCCCAGTGCATTTTTCAAAAAAAAAAACCCTTTCAAAAACAGAAACTTGACCAGCAAAGTCCTACCATTCTGGGCAGGATGTGTGCTCAGCTTGCAATGATTCTTGGGAGAAGAAGCACAAGGAAATACAGCTCCAAATCCACATACTCTTTCTCTTCAAGCTGTGACAAAGCTGTGAAGAGGGAGTTGGGATTATTCAACCTGGAGAAATCTCCAGGGAGACCTTCTTGCAGCCTCTCTGTACTTAAAGGGGAGTTGTCAGAAAGATGAGGACTGACTTTTTAGTAGGGCCTGCAGGGATAGGACAAGAACTAATTTCAAACTAAAAGAAGGTAGATCTAGACTTGATATAGGGAAGACATTTTTTATGATGT
The DNA here is from genome assembly GCA_013397975.1 of Machaerirhynchus nigripectus. Taxonomy (NCBI): domain Eukaryota; kingdom Metazoa; phylum Chordata; class Aves; order Passeriformes; family Dicruridae; genus Machaerirhynchus; species Machaerirhynchus nigripectus. The sequence continues at coordinate 8,022 of VZRQ01007861.1, read as the reverse complement.
GGATGGTGAAAACGTTGCACAGATTGGTCAGAGGGACTGTGGATGCCCATGCCCTGGAAACATTCAAGGTCAGGCTGGACAGGAGTCTGAGCAACCTGAACTCGTCAAAAGTGTCCCCTGTCCCACAGCAGGGGGGTTGGATGGATAGGATTTTAAAAGTTCCTTCCAGCCCAAGCTGTTTTATGATTCTGTAAGAAAATTTTCAACACTCATGGCTATTTGTAAAGAGTGGATGACCCACTGAGTTTATTGGCAGGAGTACAAACACGTGAAACAAGACCACTGGCTCCTCTCTGGCTCAGACTCCTATTGCACACTGCCCCAGGGGGACAGATCATAACCTCTGAACCTGTGTTCACCTCCAAAGTGAAGCCAGAGTCCAGACTCGGGCTAAACTGAGAAGCTGCAGTTCAGCAGGGCTGGTAGTGCCCGTTCAGGAGCTCATCTCCCCACGTCTGCTCCCCTCAGAGGGAGGACACAGCAGTAAATCATCCAGGGATGATGGTGCTGGTTTAGCAGGGCAGCCTCAGGACAGCCAGTGTCTTACCACAGCCTACGTGGGGTGCTACACTAGGTCTGGTGAGACAAAGAGGCAGGGCAGCGGGGAAAAGGCAGGAAATGTGAAAGGGCAGCTGAGAAAGCCACGAATGCCCCAGACGGGATCTGCACTTACCACGCCAGAATGTTTGGTAACCTGGTCCCGAGCAGTTTTCCTGCACATCAGTGGCTCCTGGGCTGAACGCTGATTTCCACTACGGTTTTACCTCCGCTCACGAGGTTACCATGGAAACTTCTATGCCTGAGAAACTGGGAAAGCCGAGCTGTAGCCTGGAGAATACATAAATCAGTAAGCAGGGAAGTAAGTCAGAAGCAAGCAAGGGCTTCAGATGTGCACCTTTTTCATGAAAGCAGCACCTGAACACACTGGAGAGGGCAAAAAGGTGCTGTGCACTAGCAGAAGCCTCATGTTACAGCAGCAGAGCACAGGCTAGTCAGGAAGACGCCGAGTTAAAATCTAGAGAGCACAAGGAAGAGATAATATTCTCACATGAAAATGTTTCGTTTTAAATCTCATCCTAGAGTATGACCAACACCCACCTTTCCCCAACTTGTCCCAGATAATACTTTTGTCTTTCCCTCCTTTCCCAGTAGCATAAATTAGTTTAAACCAGCATCTCATAGGGGAATAACCACCCTGTATCTTTCTTCTTCCTACACTGTTCTCATCCCCCCTTTTTCCTACATGCACTCCAGTAAATCATAATTTGATTTGCTGCTTTGACCTAATATGTGCACACAGGGATGCACTACGTGATAGTAATTTTTTTTTCCTAAAAGTGAGAGACACACTGTACACAAAGAAGGGGATTCTGCCTCTTTCAAATGCACAGCTGTCAGATGCTAGCAGCAGCACAGAGTAGCTCATTCCATATGGGTCACGGACAAAAGACTGGGGAAGGAGGTGTTGCAAAAGTGGACTCAATTCTTTCCCTTCCTCAGCTGCTTACCACTACACTTAATATGAAAAAAAATGTAGTGTCTCTGTTTCATAAATATGGTGAAATACTCTACATGGTCATCTTGATTAAGTCACTGATGCTCCTGAAATAATTAAGATGCATAAAGAATTAATCTACTTGCTCAGGAAAGCACCTTCCTCTGCATACCTGACTCTCAGCTGCAGTATCTATACATCCTTTCTGCTGGCTGGTAATCACACGCTCATAGCATCAGCTCTATTGAGTAAATCTTGGAAGCAGAACTGAGGACTGCACTGAGAACTTAAACTATCCTGCTAAATGAATCGACCACTTCCCAGTGACCTTCAGGGAGGCAGGCAGCAGTTGCAGTACAATGCTCCCAAATTAAAACACGTGCTTTTTTTGCCGAGGGTAAGGCACCATACAGCCTTACTCTCAGTGATGTCTCGGGAGACTGGAGGTTAAAATTATGCCATTTTCAATTACCCTTTATAGGACATAGCAGACACAGCCTGTGCTTAGACAAACAGAAAGCAATTACTTCTGTTGTTAACTAGGTCCTTTGATGACTTTGCTGCCTAACAAGTTGTTATTACGATTTTATCAATTGTGCTTTATCTTTTCTTGGGGAGAAATCTTATTTAGCATTGCTGTCCTAATGAAAAGACAGTCTCTTGTCTTTCCAAAATTTTCTTTTCTGGCTCTGAATTTTTCATGGTGTCAAGGTTGCATGTAAGTACCGGAGTTTTCATTAGTCAGGTATTTGCACAGCAAAGCTCCTGTTTGACTTTATGCACAGGGGAGTGAGAAGCAGACATTTCCATCGAAGATAAAAGGAAAATGATACCTGGCAATGTGAGAAAGACAGCTCACAGAGATTCCTGTCATCAGGAAAGTCAATTTGCAGCAAATTGACTGGGTCAGAAGAGACATGGGACCAAGGCTGCTTCACACATGGGGCACCCTCATTTCTCCAATCTAACACATGGCATTTAAATGACTCATTCTTGAATGGACCTTAAAGGAAAGGACCTTAAAGGTCACCTCATTCTAAAGACCCTGCCGTTGGGATTCTTCCTAGGTATGACACACACTTAAAATTATTCTTCATCTCTTCCCAAAATCTATGACGTTTTCATGCTGCCCACTCCTTTCCCCATATGAAATACACCATTTGGGTTTTGAAACCAATAAAACCAGGTTTGTCAAACTGCCTGTATTGACCCATCAAACCACTAAGCTGTTCTCCCAGATCCAGTTAGAAAAGGAAATCTTTTGGAAAAGAGACTTTTGATACTTTTGCTTTAGTGCTGCCTGTCAACATTTAGTAGCTCCAGAGCACTGGTGTTTGCTCTTCACTTTCAGGATAGCAATACTGGCAAAAACTTACTGTGAAGGTAAGAGTCCTTATTACCATACTGACTATTAATATCTGCTAGATATATTTTTAAAAGTGGAAGGAAGAAACAGTTTAGGAAATTCAAGTAAATCAACATGTGACTAATTTTCCAACCCAAGTTACCAAGTCACAGGTTTTACAGGATATCCTTTTTGCCAGTAGAGAGATGGGTATGCATAATTCCTCCGTGCCACAGAAAGGACACCTTGGAGAATTTAGGCAGAGATTGTCATGGAAGAAGTTTTATGCTCATCCGATGCAAAGCTGAAGCACAACTGGGACCTGGGGGTCTTCAGGAGATCCATAGGGAAGCCTTCCTGACAACATAAATTTGCATGCCCTGAGGCAACTTTAATTTTCACTAAAGGTTAGATCAGCCTCTGAGTATGGCTGGGCGGATAAAAGGCCGGATGGAGCCACTCTGGATGTCCAATATCAGCTTCTAATGATCAAATAGACTGCTTGCCAAGTAGCAGGGAAGGGGCGTTGACTAGAAATGGAAAAGAACCACTGCATAAGTAAATTATTCTCTTTCACTTTTTCTGACAAAGATTATAAATACTGTAAAAGTCCAAATACTGCTGAATGGGTAAGTAATGCTAAAGAATTGACATTGGTGAAAGGGGTGATGGCAAATGCAGGGAACAGCAGTAATTCTGCAAGAGTAAAGCATGCACTGAGGAACACTTACAAGAGAAAAATCAAGTTCTACAAGAAGACCACTGTGACCTGGAGCTGCTAATTGCAAGGATTTCCCGCTGCTTCCAAGAGGAGAGAAATATGTTTCATTTTCTTTCAGCTCCTTGGCACTTTCTGGTATTTCTTCTGAGTCATCTACTTTGTTTTAAACCATTTCAGCTGTAGAAATTAAATTCATATGCAGGTTTGCCTCACATGCAATTGTCTGCTTATAGTAGTATTTGAGCATCCTAACGTTTACTTTAGATTTGCTGGCTTCACTACATGATTGAGTGAAATGGTGCACACTTGCCTTTTTTCAGTCTCAGAGTTCCTCATGGCAGATGCTCACTGTTTGCACTATGTTACGCTTTGTTAAAAGCGTTTCATCGGGGAGCAACAGGACAAGATTTCTGCTGGAATTATCCTGAGTGCTACACTCTGAGGACTGAGAGGAAACCTTTGGACCTGCAAAACAGAGCTAGTCTGGGTAACCTGAGAGCTCAATATGCAGGAATGGGATGTTATTGAAGATGGGAAGTTATTGAAGAACAGTGGGAAAGTAATGTTACTTTCCTGGCATGTCATACTGAGAAGCATGTAGCACTATACGAAAATATTTCTGTCTCCAAAGCAGTGAAATGGCAAAGCATGTATGTGATATGTTTAGTAACCTATAGCTACTGTGTTATAAAACTTGAGCACATCCACCATGCCCTTTTTTTGGCATTTAAACTTTTGCATCTGAAAGCCGCCTCTTCTGACTCCTGATCAAAATCAGTAGGACTACTAAAAGACATCTCAGCAGTCTGATAATAAAGTCTTTATTGAATAATGGAGATTTTAGGTAGCTTTATAGCATGGGCAGTAAACATTGCTGTTCCTTTGAGAAAGTAGAAGTCACAAATTTTTTTAATAGCCTTTCACCATCAAGCCCAAATATCTAATGAGATTTCACTTCAGGCCCTAAGTTAACACTTTCGATTTTATGGAAAGCAACATGTACCTAAATTCTCCTCAATAAACCAAGAACTGATTGCCCGTGTAGCTAAGCTGTTCTCTGTCTTCCTGCCTCCAACATTTAAACCCAGGTCTGAGCTACAGGGCAGGAAGTGCCTGGAGCACACAGGCTGCGCTGGCGCTGCACACAGCTGGTGACATCTGCATCCCCACTTCTGTTTATCCTGAATTCTGTGAAAAAGGGATGAACGTGCAATGGAAACACAATGTCAACCATAGGGGCTAATGGCCTCCAGCTGCTGAAGCTGACCCAGCATCCCAGACCATGCCCAGCAGCACCTAATTTTTCAAAGTGCACGTTCTTGTGGACAAGTTTAAAAGGTCAGAGGGTTACACTAGGGTGAAAGGAAGAAATCCTATGCCTGGGGAGGAGAAGTGCAATATGTTTTCCAGTGTTAGGGCCAGAGATTTTCTGACTGAATTCCTGAGAGTGTGGCACCTTTTATCTCCGAGGATTCCATAAAAAGCCCACTTTCTTTTATAACCAGAATTGTGGAGATTAGGAGGGCTCATATATGTGCAACTCAAAAATATGAAGCAAAACACTCTTCATTATCAAAAAGTCAGTATGTTTTAGAATAATTCCTAGAGGAATCACTTTTCCACAGAACCCTATTGGAATATTGCTTCTCATAGGGTTTCCCTGTAAAAACAAAAATTAAAAATAAAATCAACTTAGACTGGTGTAGAGACATTTAAATTACAACTTCAGTGATTTCCCCTCCTCCGTTTTCCTGCACATGTGCAACTGAATGCAAAAACTGTCCTTATCGCTGCCACCTCAAGATTTATCTGTTCTCCTTTTGGTAGATGGATTTTCCCACTCCCTCTCTAGTGTGTCTGGCTGGACATTGAACAAAATTAGATCCTAAATCCTGAATCCCAAATCCTAAAATAGGATTTTAATTTCCTAAATCCTAAAATGGATGGGGCCCTGAACAACCTACTTCAGTGGGTGGGCCTATGGTGGGGCACTGGGTGGTGGTGGTAATTGGAACCCAATGATCTTTTAAAAGAGCCTTCCAACCCAAACCATTCTATGCTCCTGTGATTCCAAACAATGGAGTCCAAGAGGAGTATCCTGGATTATAAGCATTATATCAAATTATCAGGCATGAAGTATCGCATTCAGTGACAGAGAGCCTCTAGTTACAGAGACCATCATCTCCGCTCCTGTGGAGTTTCCTCAGTTACTTTCCTCAATAATTTATGTTTAATCAATAAGAAAAAACATGGTACTGCAAAAGCCTGTAGTGGCATTAGGCCATCTAGCAATCTGCAGACAACAGTAAAGGTGCAATGACACTGTAATATCTGCTTCTGTTTGGACGTGGCATCAGTAGCTGCTGAGGGGCAAAATCTGTGTGGAGGCAAAGCCATCACATCATAACTCATGCTGAAGCTCAGCCACTGTTACGATCTGCTTTAAGCCCAGAAGAGCAAAGAAAACTAAGTCTCTGTGCATAAAACGGAAAGAACTTAGAAGAGGTTCAAAATATTCCCAAAAACGAGATTAAAACCAAACGAGGTTAAATGTTGGTGCCAAAAAATTGATGTATTTTATTTAATAGTAAAAGAGGCAAAGAGAAGGAAAGAGAAAAGAAAGAAAGAAAGACACAGAGAAAGAAGTGTGTGGGGGTTGCGGGGACAGGGAGCGGGGACAGGGAGAGGTGACAGGGGTTAGGCGGAAGCATATCACCCATCCAGGGTCCCAGCGACATCTCGTTGCTCCCCTCCATCAGGTCTTCTGGTGGTGAGGGTCCCCCACTGCCATGCCATGGCCACACTGACACACACCGAGGAGTAAAGAATTCTNTGAAGGGCCCCTCAGCTGGGCTCCTCTGCACAGTGGAGGGTGGGCGGTCACTGCGCCTCTCACCAGAGGCTTTTCCAGCACACACCCAAAGCCTCTCTGCCCCCACCCTTTGGTGAGAGGGTCTGTGCCAGCCTGGCAGCTGATAGCCCTGGGGCTGTGGCCTCCACCTTGGAGGTGTTAAGCTTAGGCTTTGTGAATGTCCCCAGCCCTGAGTTGTTACTTTATCTTCTCTTCATCAGCGAGCAGTGTAAGGCCTCAGGCAGGGCCCCATTCAGGATGAGGTGGCCTTCTCTGCAGTTTGTGCAAAACTGTTTTAAAAGTCATTAATTTCAAAAGTTTAAGTCATAAACTGTAATATTTCAGTCTCTCTCAGCCACAATGCACCCACATTATTTTACTGGGACATTCAGTTCCTGGATTATGTGACTTAAGAGGGAAATTTTTCTGCTTTTTAAAAAAGTATCTTTAAATGAGTAAGGAGAACAGGATCTAGTTCTGGTTTAGTCTCTTCTTCATGTTAATATATTTTCTTTGTGTAGTTTTCAGGGGTTTTTTCCCCCCTACTCCCTACCTAGTCCTATTTGTATCCCTAGTAATGGGCTGTAAAACTCAATCTCAGCCTGCAGACATCAAAGAGGAAAAGGGAATCAGAAATGAAGTGGAAATTATTTCTAAACACACCTCAGAGCAGGGATTGTCTTATTAAATGCAGATCACAAGGAGATTTACTGGTCTGCTTTCTTGTCTTTCCCCGTCAAAACAGTCTCACAGTTTTGGATTACTTGTCTTTACAGTTCTAAAAGCAGCTAAGTAGATAGCACTTATAACTGAACTTTCAAAAACAAGTTTAAATAATGTATTTTTAAAATATTTCAATGTCAGGATCAATGCCAGTTAAGGTCCATACAGTTACTGAAGGGGACATATCAATGTCATTGCCAGAGTCATAGAATACCTCCCCTTTCTTGTTTAGGTCAGGCTTCAGTCAATTTTTTTCCACAGGCATCAGTTTCCACTCATTCCCACAGGTCTTTAATCAGCAAAACACTCAGTGTTAAAGCGATGGTCTTGAAACTGTGGTGCAAGCTCTTAAGTAAGGTAATCTGGCCTCTTTTGCAGCTGCTTCCCAGAGAGGTTTCAGCTCAGCTGTAGTCTGAGCAAATCCTCTGTCAGAATTTCTGCTTGCATTTGCACCTATATTATCAATCCTGAAATATTTTCTTTTTTAGGAGACACCATTTAAGCCCATCGTGTCTGTTATTTTTAATAAACTTTGTGGGGTTTTTGGTTTTTTGTTGTTTTTGTTTTGTTTTGGTTTGGTTTTGTTTTTTTTTTTTTTGTTTTGTTTTTATTTTTGTTTTGGTTTTTTTTGTTTGCATTGCAGATGCCAAAGCTGTTGTTTACCCTTTTCAAGACTTTTTTCTTTACATTTTATATTTATATTATTGATTTACCCTTGGGCAGCTGAAACCGCCCTTGGGGCTGGCAGCTGACCTAGGCAGCAACCTGATTCTTGGAAGTGGAACTAGATTAAAAACTGGGGAAGCATTTTATTAAAAAATCCAGCCCTTCCTCTGTCCCTCACCTTCTTCCCACGCTCCATTATGCCTTCCTTCCTTCCTTCTTTC
>VZRQ01007854.1:2403-14937 GCA_013397975.1 Machaerirhynchus nigripectus | reverse complement strand
TTTTGCACCTGCCTGGGGACTCTATGTTGCTCATTATCGCAGCACTGTAGTATATCTTAAATTGAGTACGTGAGTAGGATAGATAATTTTGAAGTTTCTTAAGAAGTTACTTTATTTTGGTGTGTTTTAAGAAAGGAATAGTGATTCTGGGCATCTGATGATGTAAGCAAAGGGCTGTGATATATGAAAAAGGACTGCCTGGCCTGGAAGGACCTCCAGATGTGCTCAGATTTCCTTAACTCCTTGGTTTAAAAGAATTAGTGATACTAATATCCAATCTTAGACTTTGAAAATTTGCATAGGAGAGTGTTCTTACTGCTGTTAAATGAGTTGTAGAAATTGAAACTGGCCTGTTGGGCCTGAGAACTTCGAGGAGCCATAGGCTGGAGTGCGGAGGATGGATGCAGGGTGTTGTTACCTTCTGTTGCCAGAGCACCGCGCAGCAGAGTCATTAAAGAAACCCCTTTGCGTGTGCCTATGCAGGGTAATCACCCTGTCAGAGCTGTGCTCTTCAAACGCAGGCTGAAGGCTGTGTCTGTCTTGATATCTATGCATTTGGGGGAAGAGCTTGTAAAAGCAGTAGAGCAGAGTAAACACTGTGAGTCCGTTCCGCTGCTCAGCTTTACGTGCCAAGATAATAAGCAGTGGATTGGGAGGATCAGTTCTCATTCTGAAAGCAGGCAAGTGTGGTGTGAAAATCAAGACTAAATCTCCAGTCTTTCCATTTACAACATTGCTGCTACTGATACACAACTAGTTACGAACACTTTGTTATTTAGCTTATTCTTACTTTAGTAAGTATTAAATAAAGGCGACATTTGGTGCATTTAATGAACCTCGAGGGATTTCATTCCCCTTTCACAGGCCCTGCCTCGCAGAAAGTAAACTTGCTGATGCAATACTTNTACCTTTTGTATCAGATGGCAGATACACAATACTAGCAATATCAGTAATGAGGCATTTAGAAAAAAAAGTAATTTCCCTGTTACTGTGCTATTGCATTATTTTTAATGCTGCACAGAAAGTTTTGGAGATGACAGCCAAATATAATTTTAAGGATAAGGATGAACGAGTTCCTACAAGCAGACGTGATTTTTCATTAAAGCTTAGGTAGGTATAGTGATGCTGGGTGAGTGGCAATGTAGAATTTTGATGAGGAAAGAAGCCAAGAGATAAGATTTTACAGTGCTCAAAAAATATAGTAAAAACCCCGATAATAACAAAACACAGTAAAAATAAAGTAACAAAAATATAAATGAAAGGTATTGCAACTAAGGCAAACAGATGTAAGTTTGAGGGGGAAGTTGTGTTAAGCTTCTTTTCAGTTGTTTACAAATACTGAGGAAAAAGTTTGAAAATTTCAAGCCTCCGCTAAATTTTTTGGGGAGTTTCCTCAATACTTGAAGGTAGGTAAGGCCTAAATTTGTGGGGAGGGCATACTCACTTTGTATGTTGTTTTGGAATGGAAATTGGTTCTGCAGAGTGTAAGTTTGAAAAAGGCCACTAACCAGATACTATTTTAAATATGGATTGTCCAGCTCTTTCGGTGTGCGTGGGGAAAGGTAGTGTCAGGCTGTACTGCAGTGCCTTTCCTGGCTTTCCTGTATGTGGTGGCCCATTTAGGACATTTGATCCTCTGTGTGGTGTGAAGGATTTGAGTAACAAATGTATTTGAAGCGGTAGCTTGGGGAAGGGAGCCCGGTTGTGCCTGGTGTGGCAACGTGTTAAGCAAGGATACAAACTGCCTCGGGCTCCTGGCACATCTCTGAGCATTGCCATGATCTGTGTAAATGTTCCCTTTTTTGTACAGGGCTTTGATATGTGGGCACAGAGCTCTGCCCCCCTCCCTGGAGTCACTGCTTGGGTTTTGGATGTGGTTACATTCCGTGACTGTTTAGAACTACATTTGCATTGCCGAGAAATAGTCCACATGTGAAATGGTATATTTTGTCCAATGGTTGAACCCTCTGACCGTTTCAGAAGACCATTTATCAGTGACATTTATTAGACTTACTATTAAACCTGATGCATTAGCTAAAGTCACCCAAACATTTGCTTTAGGTTGGTCAACTGGTAAATCTGCATGGCTAAACGCAAGCAAAGCAAAAAAGCATAAGCATAATTTATATATGGATAAAGCAGAGGTGTTAGACCCTCAGTAAAGCCTTATTTCATGGTCCTTTTAAGCTTTTCCTAAGCATGCAAGTAAAATGTGATTGCTGTCTTTATTCTGATACATCCCATTCGTTCAAACAAAATGTTGTAAAATAGTTCATAAAACTGCCTTTTGATATGTAGCTTGTCGTGTCTGTGAAGTGGCTAATTATTTCCTCTAATGATATGATTTAATGGTTAAATGTTTCAGTATTAATCTTCTGCCATAAAAAGATTCCTCGCCTCCACTCAGGGCTCTCGGATGACTTCTACAAACTACAACAAAGAAATCATTCACATGGGATATCAACAGAGGCAGCTGTCACTGACTTCTCATTTGCATCTTTTAATAGATAAGCTGATTTCCTTATCAGACATCATCTTTCATGTATATGAAATCCTAATATCTTCAGTTCCTAAGTAGTTCTAGAGTCAAATAACAAGATTTTTAGCAGCTATGCACTGTTGGAGGGCTGAGGCATTTAATTAAGGTGTCTTGTTTCCAGTTGTTTGAGAACTTTGTCAGCAGCCCAACTCGAGTTGGACAGACTGGAGAAGCCAGTGTAGATTTATTTCCTAGCTGTGTAGCATGCAGTGGATAAAAATCCACGTAAGAGAAGCAATTTCCCCAGCTGTCATCAGTTTCCGTAGAAAGGCTAAAAGCAGAGTGAAAATACAGACTCCGTTTTTCCTTTGTGGGCATCTGAGAGGTTTTTTGGTTTTTGGTTTTTTTTTGGGGGGTTTTGTTTTTATTATTATTTATCACTGAGTCACACTGAAGGGACAAAAGGACAAATAGCAAACATATTGTGGAGCTGCTTGTTTATAAATCTTGCACCTCCATAAGCACTCAGTAAACTGATTGTGTAATGAATAAATGTATGTTTCCAGAGAAATGAAATGACTGAGATTAGTTTGTTTTTTTGTTTTTTTCCTCTCCTGGGAGTGTTTCTCTGATAGAACCTGCAAGGAACATTTGACACTAAAAGGATTCCTCAGAGCTACTAGGATATGTATATATGTATACATACATATATTTTCTTATATACACACAATTTCTCTTTCCCCTGCAGTTTCTCAAATTGAACATAGAATTTTTGTGAATGTGGCATGAAGTTTATGGCAAATATTAAAAAAAATCAGTATATGAAAAATGATCCATCACTACAGAAATACTTAGAGCAACTTGTCTGGCACTGGAGGTGATTAACATGTTCTTTATTTCGAAGTTTTTCATCCTTCATAGAGCATAGAGTCAGTAAACAGGACTATTGTGAGAGTACAGCCTGAAAGGATGTTTGAATAATCTCTTAACAACAAGACTGTGCATGAGGATCCAAATGTACTTAGGTATTCAGCTTGAATAGGTTGACTGGAAACCCAAGTGTCAGTCAGCTCTCACACTAAAACCTATTTGTGTGAATCCTTATCAAGAAATAAGAAACAATGTCATTATGAAAGGCAGTTGAATTTTGGAGGATTTTGAGAGATTAGTGCTCTTCCCATAAGCCTCTCTTTTCTGAAGCCAAGCTACTAGTTCTGGAGTGCAGCTGCAGATCTGATACTCTCTCCCAGGGTAGTTATGAGCCTGTTTAATAAGAACAGAAGTTTAAAAATGCTGATGAATTTTCTGTAAGCAGCATTTAGGTTTTGGTCTGAGTGTATTTCACACATGATGCAGCAGAGGACTAGTGGTAAGGATTTTCTCTGTAGTGTCAGCTGGTGTTTGCTCATTCAGAGGGTTTGGTTTTCCTCTGCTCAGGCAGAACGCAGCAGTGTGGAAGGAGCAGCCACAGAGCCTTGTGTGACGGGAGGTGCCAAAGGCATCAATGAAAGTACTTGCGATCTAATTTTGTTACAAGTACATGGTGGTTGTGTGTATTTCCAGTGCTCAAACAACAGGGCTTGAGGCAAGAGGGTGAGAATAAAGTGTGCCCTAACCTTTGTACTTTTTCTAGGCTACGGGCTGGTTTTGGGCACAGGCTGACTGGATGTGTCAGTATAAACTTAGAAAGCCAAACTTGCACCTCTCTTGACGTTCTTCCCCAAATCCCCACGTGCTGCATTTCTGCAGAATTCGTGAGACACTCAGTTCTGTGGTTATCAGGCCTAGGGTAGGTGTGTCCTGTGGCCTATAAAGTCACAAACCTGGCTCTTTGAACTGCTTCACTTCCCCAGGTTGTCAGTGCTCCTTTGATGCACGCACATCAGCTCAAGAACTCTACAGGCAGCAGTTCGGTGTGCTTTTGCTGGGTGCTGGTGCTGCTTTGCAGTTCTTGTAAGAAATACCAAATCTTGGTGATAAAGACCTGCACTCAAGTTCATGATTGTGAAAAATACATACTTTTTGGCATTCCCTGTTAGATTGTTAATTCCTAGACTTAGAAATTGTGGCATCTGACAATTGCTTGATTGCAGTTAGGCGCTGTGGGTGGTCAGAATTTGAAGTATGTTTATCTTTTGACTTGGTTCCGTAATTTGTTGATTACTGCAGTGAAACTTCCTCAGTATGTTGCAGCTGTTTTTCAGATCTCAGTGTTGATAGGCAGCCACCTATATTTTCACGCTGTTGGAAGTAAATTTCTGGTTCTTTGATCAGAGAGATTTGAAATTCATTGGTAATAGTCTTTGAAGAATAGAGAACCAGCAGGAATTCTGAATTTTCAAGTCTGTTTTAATGGAGATTTTTGTGTAAACAGAGTGACATTAAGAGAGAAAAAAGCTCTGGGGGCTAGGGATGGCACATCCTTTATGAAGATTTGATAACGTCTAATAATCTCCAGGGAACATTATTTTCTTTTCAGCAGTCTTTTACTTTTTTTTTTTGGTCTTTATTCTCAGCACTTTATACTCCTCTTTTTAGTAGCAATCTATTGAGGTTGGAATTTTTGCTATGCACAATTATGGAATAAATGCTCCATCCATCCATCCATCCATCCATCCATCCATCCATCCATCCATCCATCCATCCATCCATCCATCCATCTTTCTGTAAGATAAGGAAATCACTGGATATTCTGGTTTGATACCCCAAGCTAACCAGAGAAAGTTGGTACTGCCCATCTTTCTCCTTAGAGACATATGGAATTGTCTGCAGTACTTATTGTGGTTAGCTGCACTGATTTCCAGAATCCAGATTTCATGGCTAGAAAGATTGCATTTCTCTCCATGAGTCACATACTAATGGCATGGAACAACAAAACTGTTAAAGCAAAGCTTACAGGAATGCAGTGAGAGCTTTCAGCCAGGCTGCAGCAGCAGAAGGGAGGTTAAGAAGAGATTGCGCGTTTAGAGTTTCTCATTGTTCTTGATGGATTTTGTCTCCACAGCTGACATATGCAAAGTTCACTGAGCCTTAGAATGGAGCAGCAAACAAAACAGCTGTTGGATTTCACATGGAGTTGTTTCAAAAGGAAGTCACTTATTTACAATACAGTTATTTGAAGGTTTCTTATGTGGCACAGTGGAAGAGAGCTCTGTTGGTAGAAGACTGAAGGAATTTGTATTCACAGGATGTGCCTGTGTGACTGTCGTGTGGGGAACTGCAGTGTGGGTGGGCAAAGAAAAGCATGTAACTAAAGATGTAACCTTGTGGTTAGAACACATGCCTTAGTGCCATCAGAGAGCTGCTGTAAACTGCTGCTGGGTTGGTTAAAAAATTAACTGGTTACTCATTGCTTACAGTTTACATGTCCAAGATAGAACAGTTCATTATTATTCAGCAGATGAAATAACCAGTCCTGTTTTTCTCTCCCACATGAATTCTGTGTAATTTTCAAATAATGAAGATGATTGGTTGCTATATGTGATTGATAATTCAGACTGTTGTGCAGAGAGATGTTTCAGTGTCTGTTGAGTTTGAAACACAGGTAGTATTTAATTAAAATCGTGTTTAACATGGTATCTTCTGGAGAATGTTTTTCTGTGGAAACAAGTAGGATTCCTGACCACAACCAAATCAGAAGATTTAAGGCAAAAGTTGTCAAACTGCTGAAGAGCACTGCGAATCAGGTTTTAGTTGGTGGTACTGCAGCTGCTGGCTGTGAACAGACACAGGGAAAAGGTCCCTTGCTTGGGCACTCCACACTTACTTGTGTTGCTGGTACACATCAGTTTCAAATCCTTCAGGCTTTAAGTGACACATTTGGCCTGCTGGCTTTCCTTCCAGTCTAAGGCTCCCAAAATTAGTGTTTGGCATTGGCAGTGGAAACCACATATGATTTAATTAATAAAAATTTAAAAAGTAATTCCTGTTTCAAAGTGGTTTTTGTTTTACTTCGCTGAAGTTTCTGCTGCATCTTCATTTGTGTTTTTTCAAATACTGAAATGAAGTTTAATTTTCAGATAAGTTTGTTGGAAACTTTGGTGGTTGAGCAGGTATGTGACAAGAATTCAGCCCAAGAGAAAGGTTACTGCTTTCTGTTTCCAGTTAGAAAACCCCATACGATTAACCCAGTTTTGTGGTTGGAAAGGTTCCCAATTGCCTACATTGCAGTGTTCTATCTTGTCTAGTGAGTTCTCTGTTGCAGACAATTATTTCTTAGACATTGAAGGTTCCAGGTAGTCTAGTCATGCTAGTAAAAAACCCCCAAGCAACTAACCCAAACCCCAACAAAACTCCCCAAACTGATAGAATGCTGCTGTGTAACAGCAGGTGCCCTGCTCAGTGTATTAGTTCAGTACAATAACAACACTGCATTTTTACTGCACAATGCATAGGAAGGACATGGATCTGTTGGAGAGAGTCCAGGGGAGGCCACCAAGAGGATGGGAGGGAAGGAGCAACTCTCCTATGAGGAAAGGCTGAGAGGATTGGGTTTGTTCAGCCTGGAGAAGGGATGGCTTAGGCCTCCCAGTACCTGAAAGAAGCCCATCAAAGAGATGGAGAGGAACTTTTTACAGGTACATGTGGTGACAGGACAAGGGGGAATGGGTTCGGACTGAGAGTAGGTTTGGATTAGGAAAAAATTCTTCCCTGTGCGGGTGGTGAGGCACTGGCACAGGTTGCCCAGAGAAGCTGTGGCTGCCCCATCCCTGGAAGTGTTCAGGGCGAGGCTGGATCTCTGAGCAGCCTGTTCCAGTGTAAGGTGTCCCTGCCCATGGCAGTGGGGGTGAAAATAGATGATCATCCTAAAGCCCCTTCCAAGGCCATTCTGTGAATGTCTCTTAATAAGTGTTTGTGCAGTACACTGAAATGTTAAAAATTAGTTCGTGGACTGTTGCTTTTAAATGGTTGAAGCTCTTCACGTGTCACACAGCCCCCGAATCCCTCATACACTCCCTGAGGTGCTTTGCAGTAGTGCCTTAGGCTTCAGCCTGCACCGGTTGCACACAGGTATCACTTACTGGCACCCATCTGACCAAACAAAGGCTGTGACTGGGCTGATAGGGTTTGCAAAATCCAAATCTAAATGATTTGGTGCCATGCCTATTGCTACTGGAATCAGCAGTAGGAAATGCTGGAATAAACTAATATTGATAGTTACCTCTAGGTTAAACCTGTTTAAAAGTTTTTACAGCTGGCTCATGGCAGCCTCGTAGTGTTTATAGATAGCAACACTTACCTAAGAATGCCCCTTTAATAAAAGTCTTTTAATGACAGGGGTTTTTTTTAAATACTTGGCAGACCTCTAAGCAGTATTTGTCTTCCATGCTGTAATAGTGGTAGTTGAATTTTTGTGAAGTAGCAAGATTGATAAACCAAGTACACAAGTAGAGGGAGATAGCTGAGAATGAGGATTTCAGTTCAGTGAAGAGGAAGCTGGAAATGCTCTATTGCTTCTGTCCACCTTCCCCTTTAGATAGGTCGTTATCCTTTTTCAGCCTGTTGGAATTCATTTAAAAATCTTCGGTGAGAAATCCATCCTACCTGTCTTCAGACATTCAGAATATGGAAATGAGGAGGTAAGCTAATCATCTCCTACTTCTGGGCAAGAAATAGACATAGGCGTTTCCTGAGGGCTGTGTATTTGACCAAAATGAGAGGAATCACAGCCCTTAGAGACATTTCCCTCCTGTCAAATAACTCTGAATAGCTAAAGCAATTATTAGGGGTTGTCATCTTGTTTCTGAAATGCTTCAAGCATGTCTCTGGAAGCCTTTTTTCCCTTTGGTACACAGGGGACCTCCACAGGTTTTCACCTCCAGTTTAGCCTGACTTAGGGCTGTAGCAGAAATACGGAGTCCCAGCCTTGTGCTTGGTCTCCCCAGCAGTGTATAGGGACTCAACAGTGTCAGAGTCAGATCATTTCAGTGGTTAAACAGCCCAAAAGTTTCTGGCAAATCATCTGAGTAGTTCAGGTTGCCCTGCAGCCCCCTGAGGTTTGTACTGGATGGCAGCAGGGAGTAGGACAGTCCCAGCTGCACGTGGTTTGGCTGTGTAGGACTGCCCTGTTCAGCAGAGAGCTGCAGCTGAATGAGATTATCATGGGAAAAGGTGTCCTTAGGCTCTTGGCTTCAGTCCTCAGCATCTCACCCAAAGTATGTGTGCAACAGATGGTTCAGACTCACTGAATTTAACATGTGAGAGCTGCATTTTGGATGCTGTAAGTAAGAGATGGAGTGGGTGGACCTCCAGAAGGGAAGGCTCCTTTTTACCTTATCTTGACTCCTGTGTTCTGGGCTTTGAAGCATCTTTGTCTGGGCAGGGGCAGTGTTGAAAGGAAGCTTCCAATGTGGCTGGCAGATGCCTGAAAAAAGCACAGGAGCTTATGTGTGCTTAATTGGACCAAAATTTAAGTCTTGGGAAATGGAAGGGGTCCTTTCTGGGAATTGAAACTGCTGTGACAGGAAGGTGCACCTGGAGAGAGGACAGTGGAGGGGTTTGCCTCACCTCAGGCTCTGCCGGTTGTACATTTTGAAAGAAAGATGGGAAGAACCACTCTGGATTCAGACATTGCATTGAATGTGGTCTTATGTTCAGCTCTGTCTGTCCTCTGAGCCTTGGGGCTTTGTTTACTAATGGGAGCTTTCAGAGGCTTTTGGAGTGCCTTTTTCCAGTACACAAAAGTGATGTTTGTGTTGGTTTGTGGTCCCGTTCCTGGCTCTAGAAAAGGAGGCTTGGACTGTGTTAGTTCTTGGCCTTTAGTGTATTGTACTGAGGGTCCAAAATAATCACGGGCTTTTATCTTTCTGAGAGCAGTAATTAGAGTAAGTGTTTCCCCCCATGGATTTTTAAAAGGTGGCTGTGTTTTTTCTCAAGTGCATGGAGAAAATGAGCTGAAATCCTGTTGTTTGTCATGTACAATTCTCTACTTTCCAGTGCCACAGAATTTACAACTCATTTTATACTTTGTCCTTCTATAGAGTGTTGTTTAAGCTGTGTAAAACGTGTCATCCATGTTAGGTAACAAGCTTTGCAACAGCTTTATAAGGTTATATTTAAGGATCATTTCATTAAGCTGAGGTCAGTCTAGTGCCATTTAAAACACCTGTCTTAAAGATGAACTCTCCCTGGCAAACTCAAGATGCACTGTTACAGGTTCTGAAGATACCAGCCCTCCTGTAAACTCTGAACAGCTGGAGTCTGTGATCTTGGCACTGAATTTGGGTTTGCATCTATCAATTTTTTCCAGTTCTTTTTAGGACAAATGAATCCCTCATTACTGAAAAGAGCAGCTTGACACCTGGCTCCATTAATATTACAAATCTGGCCACCTGAGTCTTGTACATGTGATTTCTTGGGGGCACTGAGCAGCAGCATCATTCAAAGTCACCCACAGCTGATGTTTCAATTTGTCATATAATGGAACTGTCAGCTAGAAGCCTTGTAAGTTTGGGAAGAGGGTTAACTGGAATAGTTAAAACTAGGTGTAGACAGCAGTGAACACTTCCATCATCCTAGAAAGCCCAACAGGTTTTTCTCTGAGCAGAAAATGAATTAAGTATACATCTGCAAGTTGTTAACAGAATTGGTTAACAGCAGAAAATTCCCATAAAGGCTTCTGTTGATTTCTTAAAATTTTGTTAGCAAGTATTTGTATTAGATACTGAGTTTTATACCATTATTTCAGATGCTTGTAAAGGTTCCTCTATTGACCCAAGCGAAAATCAAAGTCTGTTGCATATGTTGCCTCTTGAGTATCACTTTGCTTTCTTGGAGAAATCTTATTTTTAGTAATGAGAATAATTTGGTCTCTCATTAGGAAGTTTGAAATATGATCAGTAAAGAAGTTTTATTAATAGTTGTTTGATGATGCACCTATCAGTCTAAGGAACTGTAAAAAAAAATCAGTATCTGTATTTTTGACCTAAAGTAAAAAGGATTTCTGTTGGAGTGAGTTTTTTATTTCTTACCAGTGCTTAAAACCAGAATATATTTGAGCTTTTGAAATGAAAATGTGGACTAAATGTTAGAAAGTATGGAGGAAAGTGTCTGGGGAATAGGCTGTTCTGAAACTTGCTTCTGTAGAATTCAAAAAATAACGTAGTTTGAGAAGGACTGAGGGATGGCATCTGGTCTAGCTCACCACTCAGATTTTCTGCATTTATGAAGTGTAAACTATTGTACAGCTTATACAGATTTACTAATTTCTAGAGTCAATTTATTCTTCCTATATCCAAACCATCCTGCCTGTCCTTCATGTGTGCAGCTCCTGTCCCCTTTCTCAGTGACAGTGGTTGATAGAACTGCCTTGGCTGCTATTCTGGCTCCCAGCACATCTCCTGGGTATCGGACTTGTTCTTTTCTGTTGTTTTTTTGGAAAACAAACTATGAGTTTGTTTTTTTGCTTTCTTAATTCATATTTATAGCTAGATGGGGAAGGGGGTGTGAGTGCCATTTTTAAGTTATTTCAAGCATGAAATGGGAAATAATTGAGAAGTTGAAATATTTTTTCACTCTTTCTAGTGAAAAGATCAAGTTCATTAGAGAGCTGATTTAAATTTTTAAAATTTTTACAAAGATTATATTGACAGAAAATGTACATACTTGGAAAAAAGAAAACCAGTACATTTTGTCAAAAACCTGTTTATTTCAACACAAATGAAACAGTAGTGTACCATGTCCAGGGCAAAAGTTTCTTTTCAGGTTTTATGACCAAGCTGAGCATAACTTCTTATTATGTAATAATTAGGCAAGAAATAGTTCAGTAAGTAAAAATATCTGTGATAGGGTGAAGCTCACACTTGCTGTGGAGGGAATGTGAAAGATTAAAACACTGGTAGAGGTGGATGAGTAAAGCAAATAAAATATAGGTCTGAACCAACATCATTACTCTTTTCTTTCCACAAGGGAAAAAATTCCAGGAAGCATCATAGACTCTTCTGGCCAAGGGCACAACATTAACAATTTAAATAAAGGTGAAAAATTGAGAAAGACTCACACTAGTCTCCCTGGAATACTTGTAATTTATCACTTGAGACTGTGTTTATTACTTAAAGTAAAACAAACATAATAAGATGCTCTTGAAGTAAATGAAATCAATTAGTTAAAGTGCATCTACATTTAGGTAGTGATGTATGAAATTCTGTCAGTTGTTCAATATCTGCTATACAAAATACGGTATGTATTTTTGGACAGTAGTAAAGTAGATCTGATCACACTCTGCAGGTTTTAATAAAGATCTCAAGTGAGACACCTGGAATGATCAGGGCAAAGTATTGTCTATGACTTTGGGTTTAGAGGCACAGTAATATCCTGGCCTGTTGGGCTGCCATCATTGGTGCCACTAAACACTTACGAGCTACTACAGGTCCCATTTCTTCATTGCCAGTAAGGCAAAATCCTGGTGCTCTGTTTCAGGGTAAAATGTCTGTAAATTTGGGAAATGCCATAGACTACCTGCAGAGCTGATTGAAAACCTGCTTAGAGTTTGCCCCTTGTTTGTGCTGACATATGATTCAGCACTTTCTTCTAGGTTTGGGGGCATCAGGTGGATTTGACACAAAAAGGGAATTCTAATCTGTGTACAGAGTGTGCAGGAGTGAACTGAGAAAATAGGAGAGGGGTCAGGTTAATGTCATTAATGCATCGTGCTTATCTCTTTGATCCGATACCATGCAAAATGGAATTCCATAGCTGTGTGCGTTTCCTTCCAAAGAACAGATGTGGATTCTGACTCTTGCCCCCACGTTTTATCCTCACGTATGAGGGACAAGGCCAGGGAGACAGAGTGGCTAGCTTGGCATTATTTGCCAATTCCTGTACCATGCTGTGCCAGAGTTACAAGTAGAATCTCTCTGCTAATGAACTAGTTACTCCAGCCCTTGTTCTTTGTCTCTGCCATAGCTTCTGTAGGGATCAGAAGAGCCTCCTTCTCTTGCTGCTCTGAAAACCATCTATTTTTATTGGTGGCATATGTGCCTCACAGTTGTGAAGGAAGTGTGCTGTGGCAGCCAGCAGTGAGTTTTGAAGAACCTTTCCTTGGCTTCTGGGGCTTC
>VZRQ01007853.1:0-53001 GCA_013397975.1 Machaerirhynchus nigripectus | reverse complement strand
ACCACTGCATAGTAAACATAATGGAAACAAGTGGAGAGTGTTGGCTACTTAATACAGCTCCTCTGGAAGTGTTAAAAACTGCCTTAAACCTGAGGGTAAGGAGATGAGGGCTGGCAGCTTATTTAAATGAGATAAAGCAAACGATGTTAACTTATGCATTTCAAGATCCAGAGAAATCAATGAAAACATCTTCATAGGAACTCTTAAAGTCATTATTTCCTTCTTCCTGTCTTTAGTCTGCTCACAAAAAATATATCTTCATCCCAGCCTTATTTTTGGTGTAAGTTTCGGTTTATCATACCTTGTGCAGAGTTAATGTTGGAAGGCAATTAGTGAAAGAGCTTGGGCAGAAGCCATCAATATTGCACTATGTCTTGGGGTTATTTTATGACAGTACTGTGATCCCTTATGGTCTGCTTTATGTCCAGAAATATGTCCCTCAGCTTTAAGCTGGCTTGGAGGGAAGGGGGGGTAAGCCAGGTTGATTCCTTGGCGAGGTGTGAACTCCCCTCCGTCATGTTGCTCGGCTCTGCCTACAGCAGGAGAGAGTTACAGCTCTGCTTTTAGCTAACTTGTTAGCTGATGCAAGAATTTTTGTCCCAGTACTGCATACTGAAATCCTCTGGTAACTTCCTCCTCTTCTGGAACTCCTCAGCCTAGCTGTGATCAGAGAACTGGATCATTGGACCCTGTGGACAGCAGGGAGGCTGCGGGTACACCACATCCCGGCCTTGGGCCACAGGAGGGGCCGAGCCACATACAAAGGGAACACAAAATCCACTAGCTTTCTCCGCAGAGAGGAGGTTTAATTATCTGACATTACTCATATTTTTCCTCTGCCCTTGTGGCACTTTGTTTCTTAAATAAATATTTTTCATTTTCATCCAAGAAATTCCTTTCATATCGGTGGGGGAGGGAGTGCCAAAACCTGTCTTCTGGGGAGGAGACTTTCCTTCCAGAGCGTTTTCTCCTAAACTTGTCCCAAACTGAGACACAGAACTTGATTTAAAAAAAACATCTGGAGCCAGCAGTGAACCATCCTGCTATTGACAGGAGTTATTTAGTGCATCCCTGTTCGTTTTCAAAACTGTGTTTCTTACATTATCACAGATTGAGGTCCCCATGGGCAGAAATTTGGGATAAGGTTTAAAAGTGAATATGAAACTGAGACCACTACACTTGTCCAAGAGGTCAGCTTTGGTGCTGCTGGCTCCCTGGATTTGGTACAACAGAGCTGATCGAGAGGTTTCAGGATCCACAGGGGTTTGGATTAATGACTTTATCTGCTTAGAGGCCTGTCAAGGGTGAAGTACCTTTACTCCTGTGTTTAACCCCAGAACAAGACATCCACAGAGAGGCAACATCTTGGTTAGCATCTTCGTTAAGAGCTGTAAAAAGAGAAAACATAAACTCATTTTCAGTCCTGAAATCTTAACCTGTATGGGGCTGTGTGGGCTAAGCACTGCAAAGAGAATAAAAGTAAAAACAAACATACCTTAAAGATGTCTTTATTCCCACAGTGTTCCTCTACTGACTTCAGAGCTCTCTACTCAGCTCAGAAGGAGTTGCAACTCTGAAGCTTGCCTGCTTGTTCCAGCTGGACCAGCTGCTCATGTAAAGATATTGCCTCTCTTTATTGCTTCCTCCTCATCACAGTTTTGCATACATAGAAAGATCAGTCTAAAACCTCTCGCCCCATTCCTCTTGATGGGAATTTCTTCTGGTGAAAAGGAAGTTGACTCATGCATGTGTCCCACGTGAACTCACCAGTTGTGGCTGAGCAATGGTGGAACAGATTGCTCAGAACTTCCCCCACTGTAATTCACAGGGCCAAGGACAAGGGAATTTAACGTATTTTGCTTGAGTTTGCCATTGGGATTTTTGTATAGCAATCTCACATGGATCAGAGCTCTTACTAGTAATTTGGGGAGTAGCATATTCATTCCCTCTGGGACCTCTTATTTCTCTTGTAGCTGTGGAAGAAAAGCCACAGTGAAATGTCCCTGGCAGCAACTTGTAGCAGCAGTTTAATATGAGTCTGGCAGATCACTTCATCTCTTTGTTTCCCAGCAAAAACAGGTAGTGTAAAAGGTTGTGATCAGCAACTTAAAAGGTCAGACAAGACCAAGAAGTCTATTTCCGTCGGCAGAAGGCTAAGTTATGTAGAAGGTCTACAACGGCAAAGAAGGAGGAGAAAAAAGGAGAAATAAAGTGAATAAAAGAAGGTAGCTACAGTGGTTACAGTCTCATTAGTACTGGTTTTAGATGCATTTCCCATTTTCATTCAAAACAATGGATTCCAAAGAAAGCTATTCCCAGGAGTGAAGCCTTTCAAAGCCAAAATGTGGTGTCTTGGGTGAATCACTGAGTCATTAATAAAGGAAACCAGCGTGATTGCTTTTTAAAACCTGTTTTCCTCAGACTCTTCTAGAAGTGGAATTTCACAGGTCTGTGGCCCAGGCTTTGCTCCCTGTCCACCTGCTGAGCAGAGTGGTGAGCATCACCTGGTTCACCATCAGGTCCTCAGAAAGAGCCACATTACTATTCATAGCAGTAGACAAGTTCTTTTGTACCAGCACTAGGGCATTATTACGTCCTTTCCAGCTCAAAGCTAGTATATATCCTTTCGACGTTCAAAACAAGAAGAAAAAGAACTGTGAGAAAAAGTCACCTTCTATCATGCTGGGACAAAACCCTTGGATTTTTTGGACAGATTTAGCTTTGGCATGAGAGGCCTTAGCTACTCGTTAAGTTACTCTGTTTGGATGCAGGATGACATCAGTCCTCGGGACTTAAGGCTCAACGTTTCTTCTTTGGCATTTGGGTGGGACAGGAAAGGCAAGGGTGTCTCCTGTGTGCTATTGGTTGCTCCAGTGCCTCCTCGTGTTATCACCTGTATATTGATATGGTTTTCAATGAACAGAATTTTAGTTTGTGTTATACTTTACTGTAGAGTTTAGACTCTCCTGCAAACCTGACCAAGACTGCGAGAGCTGAAGGAGTGTGCTGCAAATTAAAAAGAAACCATTTTCTTTCCAGGGCATCTAACTGTCTATGAGCCAGGTGCTGCTTACTTTCAAAATCTCTTGGCCATTTTGAGCCCAAACATCTTAATAAAGACTAGACATTTCAGGAAATTTCAGTGGGGAGCACAAATTAGAACCCTTGAGGTATCCTGGCACAGACTGATCCTTGTGCCCAGTGCCAGGAGGGTTTCTCCCCACACGGTGTTGTGCCCTTACAAAAACGCACTTGCCAAATGCAGTATTTTAGCTGCTTTTTCTCTTGTCTGTAAGGGACCAAGAGCCGTAAGGGATCCCGCTGTTTCTTGATCTGTGTTCCCAGAGGAAGAGTATTACTCTTTCACTGTTGCTTTCATTAAATGCAGATAAAGGGGAGGTACTCCCAGTGCCCACAAAACAACGAACTTTAGAGAGCACTTTGGTCTCGTAAAGAAGAAAGAGGAGTAGATATAGAGTCTCATTAACACTGACTACACCTCTGTGCTCCTGCATTTCTGCGCTGGTTTGGGTTGGATCTTTGGTGGTGCTGGGAGAAGAGGCAAAGGTGTGGGCCAAGGTTGCTGAAACACAGCTTAATGTGTCATAGGTGTAAGCACTAGGATGTTAAAGGAATGCAAAATACGATCTAAAAGAAATAGACTTGAATCAAAATTTTAACTGGAAAATAAACATTTGTTGTTTGCCTTTAAGCAATTTTAAAAGTAAAATTCATCCCCAAGCCATTGACTTGTGACATGTTTGTTTCTGAGGTCAGGTGCCAAAAAAATTTACGTGGATCAGATGTCACCCTGCCCTTGAGCAGTCACTGAGGTAAAAACAGAAAGAAAGCAGCACATGAAAAGTGCATCATGAAACTCTTCGGAATCAGACTCTCAGCATTGATTTTGGTGAGTGATGCAACCTCCCACCAGACAAAGATCATGGTCTATCACGGGGTATCCGATGCTGGTCAGCACTGCTATGCCGCGACCTTCCTGGAGAGAGAGCGTCCGGCAAAGAGCAGCTCTTCCAGGGGCACAGGCAGGCCTCCCTGAGCCACGGGTGATTGCAGCAAGCATAGCTATTTCTCGGCTATGAGTGATTTCAGCTCTTGTGATTCAGCTCTTTGCAAAATCACCCAAAGAGACAGAGAGACAGGAGCCATGTATGACAACTCCACAGAGATAGCCTTTATTGTCCAGCTGCCCACACAGGGTAGGTCAGTGACACACGCTCTCCCATCAATGGCAGAGGTGGGTTCTTGTTATGGGAAAGGTAGGGGGTGGGGTAGAAACCAACAGCCAACGGGGTATCAGGTATTACCATAAAGAAACAAGGCATGCTGGGGGTGGTTCACTTTATCACCCTAAGTTGCTTATCTCTGAGGAGATTCTTTTGGCTCTCAGGCATCTCTCATTCAAGGGACCTGTGCCAAGGGCTTGCAGCCCTCCACAATGGTCCTGCATAACTTTTTTTCTCATAAGAAAATACATCTAAATAACACTGTTATATGGTAAGGTTGAACAACAGAATAGGCAAATAAACAGAGATTACTGAAAGTTAACAGAAATTACTGAAAGTTAAGACTGTTGGCCAGGGCTGTATTACTGGGTTAGCAATGGAAACAGATTTTTTGCGTGTACTTACTGTAGAAATCAACTGAAAGGCATTGGTCACACTGGATTTTCATTTGTCTATTGGCCATGCTTAAAGTGCATTCTGATTTATTTTATTATTTTTAAATTTTTTTCTAATTTTTATTATTTTATTAGAAATCACTTTAACTGTCCTTCATTTGTAAAGCTTTCATAGTAGAAGAGTTTTTTTTAAAAAGAGACATTACTCATCCAGTACATGGCATTTAAATACAGATGTTCCTTCAGGTCTTTACACAGAAATCCCAGATTTTCAAAAGTATTATTTGAAAAATTAGTTATTTAAAATAAATAATTTTTAGTCATCAACAGGCTGCTTGGGCCATATTTCAGGTGCAACAGTGAAGACATCAAATTTTAAAACCGTGGGATTACTAGTTGTAGGGACAGTGGTTCTGCCTTTTCCTTTTCAGGGTCATTGACTTTGTCTAATTATCTTGATTTATTTATTTTTTAAGGCAAATTTT
This sequence comes from Machaerirhynchus nigripectus, assembly GCA_013397975.1. Taxonomy (NCBI): domain Eukaryota; kingdom Metazoa; phylum Chordata; class Aves; order Passeriformes; family Dicruridae; genus Machaerirhynchus; species Machaerirhynchus nigripectus. Next base: position 47,877 of record VZRQ01007853.1, on the reverse strand, counting down.
CTCCCTCTACCTCTACTGCTTTTTATAATTTTAAAATGAATGGGGTATTTATCCATGCTACCAATATTGGTGAAAAAATCTTTTCTTCCCTATTGCACTAAGATCTCTCTATCAGCCTAGGTTTTTGCTTGTGTTGCATGTCAATCATGTAGTCAGGGATCTGTGATAAAAAGAGCAAGACCAACCTATAAAATGGCATGCAATTAGCCAGTAGCAAGTCTACGCTGCTGGTTTATTTTCTAACCATTCATGTAAGGGATTAATTTAAGAGATTCATGTCAAGGTCCCAGAGAAAGACAAAGAGTCACTCCCTGCCTTTGAACCCCCTAACAGAGATGTAGCAGTGTGACTGCGGGAGTCTTAAATGGCAGTGACTTTGGAGCTCTAATTTGGGGCAGTGCTTTCACACGCTGTGCTGGCTCGCGCTCATAAATTATTTTTTGTTTCAAACGGGAGATTTGGAACTGAAACATGCGAACAAATTCAAGGGTGTTCAACCCAAACATCTCTTTAAAGAAGAATTATTTTAGAAATTAGTAAGTAAATTCTGCTACAAACCTCATGCAACTTTTTAAAAGCAAAAAGAAGTGATTTCCGACAAATTTTTTTTTATCCTGCTTTTGTTCCCCATCCAATTTTTGATTAAATACTTGGAAAGACTCTTATGATTACTAAGGAGCACCAACCATCTGTGGTGGATTATTTCAAATAGATAAATGTCAGGAATCAAAACCCACTGAGATACTCTCTTTGTCCATGGAGATCTTGTTGACTTAAAGAGAGAAATGGAAAACATTTCCGTGGTCTCTTGCAGGATTTGTTAATGTTGTGACCCTTTGCATGAGGCAAAAGTTGTCTTTTTGACAGTGACTTTACTCACTTGAAACAGTTACTGAAATCTCAGCGCAAGGTGCGTTTGCAAGGGGAAAAAAGTATGAAACTTCCCGCTGACAAGAACTGAGGGAGAGGGGAATAAAACAAGGGAAAATATGATATTTGGTCTAGTTCAAAAGGAAAAGGTTTTGGAAAGTTAGAACATTTTGCCTTAATACTTTCAAACTGACGTCAGTCTCTTCATTTGAAAGACTAGCTGTTTTCCTCATAAAAACAGAAAGAAATTAGTGAAAGAAAATCATTAAATTGTTTACAGTGAGTCAGAGCTTTCTATTCCAAGCCAAACAATAGTTTCATGTAGAAACAAAAAAATTTTTCTTTTTAATTATTTCATCTAAAGTTAATTGTTTTCATTTTTGTCAAATGTGAATAACTTTGCCCTTTGGAAGAAAAATACATTTTCACTTGCAAGGGAAAAGAGGAAACAATGATTTAAAACTAGAGCTCTGTCTGGGAATAACCAAGACGACAGAGTAGAGTGAAGCAGACACCTTTAGTCCCTCCACTTTTCCCATTAGCTCTTTAATCCTGTGCAAAGACCTTTCTTTTTAAACATCTAATTATAAGTAATTCAGGTTCCACGGATTTTCTGTCAGACTGAGACTTTACTAGACCAGTTCCCATACCCTGAAATTCTTTTAGTCTGGATCCTGGTGTCCAGCCCCGTGCCATGGGTGCTCCCCAACTGATACCGTTTAGACATGATCATGCAAGAGTGAAAGGTAAAAATGGTGGTTTTAAATGCAGATATTGGCATCCATGTACGTGATTGACATTTATGTATGAGCATATGGCATCAAAGTCATCTTTAGAATGAAGTATTAGGCAAATTTGACTATATTAGGAGATATATTTTCATACTTAAGGCTAGTATTCGGCACACACTATGTTTTCTATGGAAATACATGTTTTTGTTTGCTTTGTATCTGAAATATAATGGCAGACACTGCAAAATCCACCAGAGCCTTGTAATATATATGGCACTGTGACTACGTACAGCTCATGTAATCTCACGCCCTGTGGAAAGCTTTGTTGTGTGATTCAAGGGCTCACTGCTCTTCACCATTTAGTTTGATTCTAGGGAAACACAGAGGACTAATGAGCTCCTGGACTGATAAATGCTTAGATTTGCTGCTACACAGCAATTTCTTTAGCTAAAATTAAATATTTGCATTAATACATAAATTCTACTTAAAAATGTCTTGCAGTATTACTCATAAAATATGATGGTCTTTGTTCCAAATTATTTACAAATTTAATATAGCATGAAAATAAAAAAGAAACAAAAATTGAGGAAATTGAGGAATGAGGAAAGATGACTAGAAGGAAACATAATGTTATAGTGATTTATCTGCTAAAAGAATTTCACAGTCCAGTTATCCATGTTATCCAGTTATCTCACACTCACTCACATTAGAGAAAAAACCTCTAATGTGGCATTATGTGCAACTAAAATATCTGTGTAGGCTGACATTGGGAAAGACCAAGCAAAAATTCCTATTGAAATCCACTATACTACTTTAGATTTAAAATAATTCCTTTGCAAAGCTCAGAAGATGGCAATTCGTGTCCATAATCAACATAGAAACTCAGCTTTCTAGAAGGTATAAAAGTACCTGAGTGTGGAAAACACACAGAAGCCACTTTGCTACATGAAAATGGAATTTCAAAAAAGAAATATTCTAAAAGTTCTTGCCTGTAAAAATAAATCCCATTTAGGAAGCGGCAATGAGAGAAAAATTGAAATTGTAACAGATGACTCCCACTCTGTCAACACTAAAAAGCATTTGGAAAACGGAGCCCTTAGTTTAGCTCCCAGATCTTCCCTGGAAATAGCAGCCATGGTATATTTTAATATCTGCACTGATTGCATGGGAGAAAGCAAAGACAAGAATCTTTACAAAGCTGTTAAGTTTTGTTTCCAAGCCCAAAAATTTCGTCATCAGTTCTATACTTTCCACCAGCATGAGGGTCAGACTCTGAGAGTTATTGCTTCTGCTGAGCCACCTATTCCTTAGGGAGAAACCAGGACATAGAGATTAGGATAACAATTGAGACGTGCCCCAAGCAAGGCTGAGCCCTGAATATCCCGTCTGAGCTGGAAAATTGAACACCACGGAAACAGACAGTTTTTATTAATGGACGTTGTAGGTAGAGAGGGCATTTTGAGCCTCAAAATTAGAACTCCGTATTTTTTTTCTGTTTTTTTTGTGGGGGATTGATCATTTTGCTCAAATTCCCTGATGCTGCCAGGCTTGCTCCCTTCTACAAAACACTACTGGTTGTGGGGTTGTCCCAGGGGCTTGGGCCTCCTTTCCAAAGAAGAGAGTCTCACAAATATGATGCCAAACAGTTTCAGATTTTCCCATGCTACCAGCATCAGCTACCCCACATCATGGAGTGTTACAACCCCAGGCAGGAAGGGCCCATATACCCCCTCCTCTCCCACCCATGTAAAGCAGCACCCTGTGGCACAGCCTGAAATATAAAACCAAGGTGCAAAACATTTTCCGGAGATCAAGTAATTCTGAGAAAATTCCCTTTGTAGACCGCTGCAGGTGAAAACAAGCAAAAAGCATGAGCCATTTGGATAACCTCAGGGGGGTTGTGCTGGCTTTTTTACGCCCATCACAGTGATAGAAGATGTTCTCGTGCTAGTTCTTGATCATGCAAATTTCTGATAGTTCTTTGGATGAACTACTCACATGATTGAGGACTTGAGAAAGATTTGTAGGTAAATCTCCGTATATATATGCTGAATAACACTTAAAATATGTCCCCAGAGCTCTATCTGGACAGAGTCTGAGCGAGCCATCATGAGGCAACAAGGTAAAGGCCTCTTTCTTTTTTATTTCTGCATCTTTAGTCTGCGTGAACAGCCATGTCTAGAATACAGCCACATGCATCAGGCCGCAGCACAGAAAGCTTCTGATTACATTTTGCTGTGACACTTACATAATTATTAGGCTATAGGCTCCTGATTAAACACGTTTTTGAATGAGAATAAACTTAAGCAGGCTTACATGCTTTTCTCCATCAAGACATCAACTAGTTCTGAAGCAAAACCAAGAATTTTTCCTTTCTTTATGCATATGCATAAAACATGGGACTGCACTGAACACTAAATCAGAGGACACTTTCTCTCCCAGTCTAAGTAAATTCCTATTTCTTCCAATCTCAGCTCCTGACAGATATTTTTCATATCTCTTGTATTAAAACACATATCAAGCTCAGTTTTAGAACTTATAACAAAATTATTCTGGCAGGCGTGATAGAACACATGCTGCATATGGCACATGGAGAAACAGGTACAATTGTCCCAATAACAAAAATACCAGTTTGCCGCAGTGAGGCTAACAAAATAATACAAGGTGAGAAATTAGCATCATTAATCTGTCCCTAGATCCAGACTTTTATCGGTCTGAAAAGGCAGGTCTCTGAATTATGAAGCTTTCAGTAGTGTAACCAGCTTATAAACATAAATTTACTCTCCCCATCTGTTTTTAAGCCCAGCTGTTTGTTGGGTATACAAAAGGCACCCACTATCATTGCTGCAGAAGAGGCTTTGTCACCATAGCCATTACTAAATTCTGCTGAAGGGTTTTATAACATGCCTGTGAAAATTTACTCCAGGTTCAAGGTTGATATTTAAATTGTCAGCTAAGGGGCGATTAATTCTTTACATGTATTTCAGAATGTGTAGACCTAAGTGTTTTAAAGTTGCATGAAAATAAAGGGAATTTGACTTTGACCTGTTGTGATGCTTTTCCTAGTAACAAAATATTTCAGCCTTCTGCGGAACCTTCTCGTTTTGTTATTTTGAAAGGCATAGAGTTTTTTCTGGCTCATCAAGGTCTTGGCCGAAACCAGCTCCTTCATGCCACACAAACCTGTCTTGGATGTAGAAACTGGTCAGATATGAGAGGTTTCTACAGGGAATCACTCCACATGAACAGTAGTTCATATACTTTTGATCAGTTAATCTTGTGCAGAAAATTCTCCATGCAGCTCTTGGGAATAAATGGCTGCAGTGCAGACTGCTCTGTTCTGTCTTTGGCAGGAGGGAGTGGGGACCAGCCTCTATAGGCAGCACCACGGGCAACAGACTGAAGGTAAAAGCCATATGAAGTACTGGTGTCAGGCATATGTGCCTGGTATAAGGATCAAGGATAGAAGATGGGCTCAAACCACTCCCTTGCATGGTGGTGTGGCTAGCTTCTGCTCCCAACTTGGGACGCCACCCTGTGAAGCCTGTAACGTCGACAGTGCCTACCGTGAGGCTCTGGCTTCCACCTGTACTTTTTCTCCCTCAAAATTATAATATCTGGTATCTCAAATACAATTGCCTATGAGGCACTAGAAATTAACATTTCTGATATATGCAGTAATTGCCTTCAAGCATCCAGTTGATCCTACATACTTTAAGATGAGCGTTACTTTTCACCGTACAATCACTTAATAAAACCTCGATATCATACACATCTCCTGCTTCCACAGTGATTAACACTCTGGTGTCCTTAAACCAAGGAGGAGGTTCCTCTTCAAACTGCTCATCTTCACAGGAGCCTGATACTGATGGAGCACCTCTGCTCCTTGTGACTGCAGGGAGAAAAAGTATTTCATCCCACCCTGTCTCACTTTTATATCCCTCTGTCTTTCACTGTTGTTGTGACCCTGGCTGGACTCCCAATACACACGTGCTGGATATAATGGCTTTCTAACATTACCTTCCTGCCCCAAATTCTTCTCTGTTTTTCTTCATGTGAATTTAAATCCACCCTGTGGCTGTTCTTTACGTGGAACCTTCTTGCCTCCCAGAGTAGTGTACTCATTTTGTGTCTTACGCTTGCTCAGCCAAGGACTGTCTAAATGACAAACTAAGTTTTTCTGTAGTGGGCATTTATACTTTAAAAAAAGCAGAATGATTGTAAAGGCAGTTTAGAGCCGAGTGTCTGGAAGGCATTGAATTTGTGACTAGGGAGACAGAGGCCATCAATCTAACTAAATTGCTGTGTCTATAGGAAAATCTTGGCAATAATCAGGCACTGGAAAAAAACAGAAAGCAAACACAAATTTCAAGCTTCACACCCTCAGCCTTGCAGGAGCAAAAATGGGAATTTTCTTCTTTTTTCTTTTCCCTCTGCCATTTTGGGATGTGTGCTGTAGGCAGAAGTGGATATTTACTAACCATGCAGGCAGCATAAAAAGAGGAGTATTACCCCTGGGCAGCCAGCTGCAAGAGAGCTAAGAGGGACCTCTCCAGAACCAATCAGGGTAGCATGGCAGCAACCACAAGTGTCAACGGTCCATTTGCAAATTTGTGGCATATACACCCAGAAAGGGAGTCCATCTTTAGCCATCTTCCAGCCCAAAGAGAAGATGGAGCGAAAAGAGATGAAGGAGGCAGGACTGAGAAACTGAGCTAGACTCCTGCCCTGCAGCCACAAATAACTCCTCAACTGGGTGTCAGAGAGGTCCTAGGGAATGGCCAGCTCTCTGCCTTCCTCTTCCAAATGATTTTACTTGTGAGATACGCTCGTCCAAACTTCCAACTCTTTCCAGCCAAAAAAATCCAATGTTGGTTTCCTGCTTCCTGCCCTGGGAGGGGCTTTCCTGATCAGGAAAGCTCGTCTGTGATGGCAAGCATACCTCAGTACACGAGAAGTAAGTTGCAGAGGTCATGCAATGATTATGAGGGCTGGGTGTGTAAATCCCTCTGTCTGATTAAAATAAAAATATCCTTCCTCCCCAAACAGTGCTCTCAGAAGCTTGACTATGTCCCAGCATTTTACATTTGCCCAATAACTCCCCCTCCTCTGCTGGGCTCTTTGAGTGAACAAGCTCATGGCAGAGGTTTTTTTTCCAAAATGTCACTGTGCAAGAGAATATGCAGCCAGGGCAGGCAGGCAACCTTCCAAAATGTCATGGCCAAAATGTCCATGCCAGAGACAGTAAAATACCTTGGCAAAGCCTGTTTATAACAAGGTTTCAATACGCACCTTCCGGTAAGCCAGTGCTAGATTATTACTTTCAATGGCAATGTATTGGTTCTGTCCATATTTGCTGGCCAGGCTGCTCCCAGGGGGTCGGAGCAGTTCTGTCGCTGGTGCAGAGTCTTGTGGAAAGCTGCTCTCCTGAGTCGCTCAGCAAATTAGGTTTTATAGAAGGCTCGTGTAGTATGCTTCCTGATAGCTTTTTCCTTCTGTTCCTTTGCCTTGCAGAATAAAAGGATACAATTTCATTTTAGTCAGGCTTACTCTGCTTCTACATATTTGCTTTCTGTTTTTTCATTGCCCCAAGTACTCAGGGACATTAGATTAGGGTTACTTCGAAAATTTTTCAGAGAATTCCAGCTTTGTCCATTCTCCTGCTTCTCTTTTATGTCCCTTCTTTATCCTCTCCCTCAAACGGCCAATCTGATTTTTAAGTTCTATCAGTAGTTTCCTTATACTTACTCTGTAACTCGTACTCCCTTTGTGGAACACTGTAAAACACTTCCCTGAAAATCGTGATGGATGAGGTCCTCTATTATACACTCAGAGAGAAGCCTTCCCACATGATTGCAGCAGTCACTCAGAAATCCTGGTTATGTCTGGTCTAAGCTTGGAGGGCATCAATCCTGCTGCAGATTTTTTTTGGTTTTGGTGTCTGTGATGCATCATTTCATGAAGCTCCATTTTCCAGTCAGTGAAAAAACAAACTAGGAGAGGTACTTGGAAGGAGAGAATTATTTGAAAAGAAAACAAGAAAAACATCCAGGTGCCAAATGTTGCTTTTACTATTCCCAGCAGAATGGCCCCCATGAAATGTCCTTTTCAATCTAGAGGATTTTTTAGGGGGACATCTCACCAGCACTAGTGACAATACGTTCCCCAGAAGGCACTCAGCAGAGGAAAGATGAGAAATTTGGTGTGCAAAGGCACATTTGGTATACAAGGCCCTTGCAGTGGAACTCAGGATGCAGGACACCTAGATGTCAAGGAATCTGCCACCAGCAGGCGAATGGTTAAAAGTATTTCCAGGATGACAAATAGCAGTGCTGGAAAACCTCAAAAGCCTGTCAAATCTGTAGGTTTGCACGTGCTGTCTTCTCATATGACTGGCTGGGTTACACTGTGAGTGATGGCGCAGTCGCATGTACAAACTGCTGCAGTCATTAGACGTACAATCTGTGTCCTCGTGTGCAACTGTCCTTTGTCAGAGCCTCTCCCATATGTGCTTCCTCTAAGTACCATTGTCACTTACTTGGTAAATTTCCCTTGGAACACCTATCCCAACTGTTCTGGAAATCTGAATAGAAATTCAGTCTTGCCATGTTATTCTTCTCTTTTTTCCTCATAGAGGAAGCAGATTTGACCTACTAGTAGTTAGCATAATTTGCTTCCAGTGTATTGCAAACTTTGAAGTATAGTGGAAAAAAAGTCCAGTGGCCCATCTGGCAGGCCCACTTTCATTTCCTCAACAGGTTGGTTTAGATGATCAGGTGAAATGAAGTCAAAGAAAACCGAATATGTTCTTTCTGTAACTTCCTTGGAGACCTCCATTGATGCTTAGTAGGAGGAAGGATTCCATCTATTCCTCCAGAAAGGGGAAATGCAGCCACCTCCCTCCCAGCTCTGAGAGAAATGCACATTAGTGCTGTCTCAATTCAGAGATTTGTCCCCCAGGATGGCTCTTGGTGAACAGATTTCACAGCATTTCTCAATACATTTGTGCTTGCAGAGAGATTCAGCTCCTGGATACTCCTGGAAGACAGAAGTTGGAGGTTTTGTTCTTCACCTTTCTGATGAGTCCTGTTGTCTACTGAGAGCACAAGGCAGAAGGGACATAGGGTAGAGCAGGCCACACTGTCTGCCTGTCACACCCTCTATTATTATTTTTATTTGAAGCAAAACTAATACCAGGGCTTTCCAGCCTGCTGGGAGAGGTCAGTTTCTTACACTCCTGGTTGTTACGGAAACTTCCTAAGGAAACTCCTAGTATGCAGCTCAGCATGAAAGAATATCACACATTTTGTCTTTTATATGTTCTTGGCCTGGGAATCGTTGTTCAAACAAACCTGACAATACTTAGATACTTCCTGGATTGGCTGCACCAAAACCTAAAGGGATATTTACAACAAAACTGCATGTGCCCTTCGTAGAGAGAACTTCTCCAAAGGCAAGCCAGGAAAGTTTGGGGCAGCCTGCTCAGGATGGCATGAGTTCCATACCTTCTAGTGCCCTTTGATCTGAACTTGATTATCCTTATGAAAGGTGTAAGGAGCAAAACAGAAAAATTGTCTCAGAATGCTCATCTGTGAACACGAGTCTTTGGCTCACATAGGGCCCAGCGCAAGGACAACATCCCACTGATGTTGGGATGGAGGATGCTCTGGCTATGCTCCCTTCCAGCAGTCCCAGGAAGGCAGCTGAAGGCCCATGGCTAAGACACTGCTGCTTGCTCAATAACCCCTGATGTTCTCCCTTCCCCATATGCTTCACAGATACCCAAGGTGGGCACAAGTTAATGTGTGGAATGGGCAGTTTCACGTAACTTCTGGGAGCTGTTATTTCAGTAACAGAAGTACGGTTTCTTGACAGATTACAAATCGAATTTTTATGGCAAACAAATATTGAGAACCGTCTCTGCAACAGCAATCTCACAAACAGGTTTTGACCCTCTGAATAAATTCTGGTTGATTCTCTGCATTAAACCAGCTAATCACAAAAGAGTGCCTGGTTTAGACCTAGTCCCACTAAATCCACCTTTTTGGAGCATCATCTCTGTGTCTGTCACACACTTCTGATGGACAGGGAATCTTTGCATAAGTTCACTTGCTTTAGCTTTCATCAGGTGACCAAAAAAATAAACAAATTAAACATGTCTGCTGGGAGTTTTCATCTTCTCTCTTCTAAATGATGATGGATGTAAGTGGAGGATATGTGGGTGAGAATATTTGAGAGAACTCCCTGTGCTGTGTCTAGAATTTTTAGAAGTTTTGAGTTCACAGAAATTTTATCTGATGTAAAATACAGCATATAGTAGGACCAGGCATGTCTTCAGTTTTTCACTATCTGCAGTGAAAATTTTCATCTGCTCCTCTTTCTATGTCCAATAATTTCTCTGTTCTCTCTCCCTATTTATTAAAGACTGAGGGAAAAGCAGTATTAAAAACCATTTTAATACCTGTTTCCAGTGCCATATAGAGCCGGGTTTTCAAAAGCCCTTGTTGGTTCAGGGGTTTGTGAAGGTGTTGTGTGTAAGGTTTAAAAGTGAATATTTAACTTTCTGTGCTGAAAGAAAAGAACCCCAAAAGAACCACGAGAAATAAAAAAGAAGCCCACTTTCACAAATTTGTTAAAGCTTTATAAAATATATTCTTATATTTATTCATCAAATTTTAGCATACAAAAGGGTATTGCCCCACCTCTTGATCAAAGGCCTGAATAGATATTTTGGTGACCTTCCAGTTACTGTTGTCACATTTTAGTGAACTTTTGAAAATCAAATGCAGTGGTCCAAGATTCCTCCAAGAAAAACCCCAGCTGGTGATTCTCTGATGGCAGAGTAACAGGAGGACCAGGTGAGGAAGGCACTGAAGATATTGCTGCAGCAGAAGGACTGAGCAAACAAGGCACTAAAATAGACGTGATAGACACAAAATTTGTGGCAAAGCTTATTCTTTACAGAGGAGAACTGTACAGGAACTTTCAAGCAACGAAAATCAATAAAAAATTTAAAATGTAAATAGTCTATTTCCAAATTAGCATGAAAAGATTACTGTCACTCTGTGTAAAAGTAACATTCCTGCACCTAGGCAGAAAATTAAATGGCAGAAATAGTTCAAATTACAGATAAGCAAAAATGAGAGAAAACACTAACTGAAGACAAAAATGTGACGTGCTGGATGGAGTGTTCAACAGAACTGAGATACGCACCAGAAAGCTTTTTACATGAGACATTAGCCCACTTAAAATAAAAGACATGGAAGATTTTCAAATTTCTGTGCCCACAGCAGTGAAGCCTGTGAGGCTGCATATCACCTTAAAGATTGTATGTGTTCAGCAGAAATCTCAGACTTGCTGGGGAGAGCTAAGATGCGCATAACTTAACGATGACCTTCACTTCAATGATTCATGAAAAGCCTTCTAAACAGCTACAAAATATGAAACTTTAAACGATCTTTACTTTCAGTGCTCCCATTAGCATAGAAAATTTAAAGCAAATACTAGTTATTCAGTCACACGTAGGCAAGAGGCCACCTGGTATGTGGTGCAGTGCCGGGACCACCATATGCTGAGGTACCCTGAGACAACATATTTACCCTGAGACCTTTACATTTTCAGAAAAATAAAAAAAATCTGAAATTCACAGGATATGGGCGAGTGAGGACAAGTCAATCTGTCCTAGTTTGGGTGCTTACAATACCTCTCACATGGCAGGCTGTGGCCTGGGATGCGGGACTGTGATCCAGCATGTATGAAAGAACAAATTTTCCAGGCACAAAACATGAGGCAATAATGCAAAAACGGCTTAAGTCCTAGATGAATGGAATATTCTGGAAAGAGCAGATTTTATTCAGAAATCGCAATCTCCTCTGTCGTTATTCTTGAAAAGTTGGCATTCAACCATGAGCAAAGTCAACATCCTTATCTTCCAAGTAAATGTTTCCAGATGTTTTATGTCCCTCTTTCCTAGTTTCTTCACGCTTTCAATCAACTTTGGTAGTTTTCCGTCACTTTCTTCAATGCTTGCACAACCTCAACACCTTCTTCAGTGTTCCTTTCCAGGTCTTCCTCCTGTTAGGCAATTGCTTCTTGTATGAATCACTCTGCAAATTAGTTCCTTGTCTTCTGGTGCCCTGACCCAGCCATGCCACAGCAGAATGGCGGTCACCCGCTCAGGCAGGCAGTGATGGAGGGGCATGCCACTGTCCTTGGTTCCTCACCTGCAAAACGTGTGGTGCTGCAGAGACCCCAGTAAGCTCATCCCTTTTGCACAACACCGGAATACGTTCTTCCTCAAGTACTCTTTCCTTTTGACATACTAAATTTTTTCTGTGTTGAATAGCAAGTGCACCAAGTTTAATAACCATTGGACATGTCATAAAATTATAAACCAAGTAATGAACTGGCAGTGGGGCAGCTTGTGCCTGAATTTAATAAGTCAGCCCTTAATTATCCATCTGAAACACCTGAGTGAGCTTCTAGTTCTGATGACTGCTCAGTGCACCTCCGCACCCTGCTTTTGGGCTGACATTCCCATTTCTTGTAAGTTGCTCCCAGTCCAGCCTGCTGATGTTAAGAAGACCTCCTTGAGACTTTTAAGGTACTGACTGCAACCAGTGGGGAGAGAGAGCAGCCAGCAGAGAGCTGCAGTGAGACGTTGTCCTGTGGCACTGCCAATTCTGTACCTCTGTTTACTCAGGAGCAGGAAGCTGGGGCAAATCTGGAGTGACAGAGGCAACATCTCCTGTAAGTGCAGCTGGGACTGCAGTGAGTGCATAGAGATTATTCCCAACTCATGGCTCTGCTGCAGTTCTCTGAGGTCAGTGCATGTCTTGTTGCTCATCTGCTCCCTGGCAGACTAGTCACGGTCCCTAAATAAAGGGTACTCACACCCAGGCAAGGCTCTTCCTTCCTTAGGAAACTGATACCCAGTCTCACAGGCTGCACAGCAGGAAAGCATCTCCTGTATCTATTCAGGATGTAATGCTGTTTGTATAAAAAAATTTCTGAGAAAATCATCTTTGCTTAAGGAGGGCAAGGATGAATAACAATTGGTTTTTTACTTTTGATGTCGGGACACCATTGATTCTCTTAGGCTAGCTCAAGGCAGGAACCCAGGCTGGAAGAAAAGTCTGTTTGTTGATTCCATAGCTTCTCTCTTATTTTTCTACATTATGTATGTTTTCTTTGAAGCTCTATTCTTTTTTATATAGAATAAGGGCTTACAACATTGCATTCTTCCAAGAAAAGTGGTATTCAGAACTCTGTTTTAAGGGTCAGACCCCCAGGCTGGTAGGACCTATGAGAAATATAAACGTTGGTGAGGAAGTCAAACCACTGAAATGTACATCGTTCTACCTGAACATGTCAACTCTGATCACAGAAGCACAAGATTTTAGGGGTAGTAACTAAATAGTAAATAAAACTATGTATAAAGCATATAAAATACAGAAAAGTGCTATTTCAGTCTAACTTTACAAGTAATATCTTGTGCATGAAGGTGTGAGAGGAAAGGAATGCCTGAGTGCCAGCAAACTACTTATTATTTCTAATTACATAAAATAGAGGAGTGAGAAGCTCCAAGAGTCCTCATGTGGACATGTTTGTGGCATCTGCCACAAACCCCACTTTTTACAAGCTGAGAGGACACACATGGGGTCTTGGGGCAAAAGATGGTCTCCAGAGCACGTTTGGCCAATTCCAAAAGTATTTACAAAGATCCTCTAAATTCTCCATTTTATTTGCAAAGGTAGTTTTTGGGTATTTTATCCCAAGTTGCTGTAAAACTGACTACAGAAATGAGTAGTTGCCGTGCATAATGACTTTGACTGTTTCCAGTACCAAGCAAAGAAATCAGGAGCACTGTTAAAGAAAATTATTTCCAGAATTGAGTGTTTAAATTTGTCATAAACTACTGACAAATTAGAGATTAAAAGATCATTTAAAAGGAAAGCACACACCTGGATTTTGCCATGTCAGGTAATGAAATGAAAATTTTAGGGAAGGCAACATTCCCAAAGAGGCGTAGAACAGAGTTCAGGCCTTACATGCATCCTAGGGAAGGAGGAAGGATGGAGGTGGTATTTCTCCACTGCTACACTTCAGAGCACACCACTGGGGTTAAAAGCTCTTTTAATGGAGCACTAGGAAGTTGGTCTGTCAGGTTAAACAGCGAGCAGGGTGATGATGGTGGCAGTGCTAGTGACTGTGCCTGGAGCCATGCTGGAAGAGTCAGAGATCCCTCGAGCCCTGGGTTTGCCGTGGCCTCCTCTTCACCGATGCAATTTAATCTTCTAAGATCCTAAGCACTGCCCCATCCATAACTGTATCACCCACTGACCAAACAACCTGTTGTGGCCTTCAGCCCTCGTGATTCATGGCATCCTTGTCTTTTCCTACTGAAGCTGCAGTGGGCAGTTCATCCCTCTAAGTATTCTGTCATCTGAGTCATTTCCCAAGTGATTGCTGTAAAAGTCAGCCATGCTCCAGTTGTCCTCTGGCAAGAATGAATAGGAGGAAAGCACATTTTGTGTAATATTTAGTATAACTAAATTTTTAGATGTCTTGCTTTTGGTGTTAGCTTTTTTTAGACAACATGTCAGAAATTAAGAATGGCACAGGCCAAATCAGTTTTAAATCGATGTGTGTGATGTCTGAAATACTGCTGTTCATATTGTCAGTCTGGACATGAACTGATCTTAAAACTAGCAATGTTTGGACACCTGTGGAACCAGGGAGAACACATACAGAGATGGAGGTTCCTCTGATTTCTACAAAGCTTGGTTTTGGTTTGAATAAATTTCTCCAATATTCAGTTCCAAACTTTTTTCAAAACGCATTTAATTTCCATTTGTCTTTCTCCAATGTGCCTTTTGGTCCCTCCCTCTCATTTTTCCAGAAATTACAATCTTCTCTTTTTGTCTGGAAATGGATATTCAGTACATTTGTAGAGTAATATTCACAAGCAGCTCTCGGATTAATTAAATTAATAAACAAAATACCAATGCTTATGTACAGGTTTTGATATTTAGTCCCAAGTTTTGCAATTGTATTTATGTAATGAATATTTATATATAATTATAAATATATAAATATTTATCTAAATATGTGCCAACGTGTGTGCCTGTGTGTAAGTACACATACACATCTATATATAAAAGTGCTCTTTGAGCACATGCAGCCTCCTGAAGGACCACCTGGATGCAAATGTGAATCCTGATGCCATGCCCACATCTCACAGATTGCAGCTTTGAACAAAAGGTGACGATTGCTACACCTGGTCCCCATTGTGATGCTCCACTCTAAGCAGAAGCAACGTGGGTTTCAGGCTGGGATTGGCATACACCAGCTCCCAGATATTTAACTCTATGCCCACAGTCACTGGGGTAAATTCAGGAAATGAAATGGTACAGAAACAATGCATCTAGATTAAATAAAAATGTTTGCAGTTAATGAGCCGCAATTTTTTCTGAGCTACGAGAGGAAGAACACAATGCTGAAGGCATTGTAGGCTTTGACAGGAAAGGCAATTAGAGGAAAGGAGGAAAAAGGATGAAGGTAAGGGAACAATATCCACAATAGGGAACCGATTGCCAGTTTCCACCAATGGCACCAGGGGAAGTAAGAGATTTTTATTAATAAGTAATTGGCATTCCCCTGCTTTTCAATTTTAATAAATCTTCTAATGATAATTACGGATTTTCTCTATTTACAGAGACCCAGTGCGTATGTAGAAAATAGCATAATCTGCCAAGTTGTTTCCTCTGCTACGATACAATTTTAGCCATTATCTTTCATGCCTTTCATTAAAATATGAAAGGAAATAAGCAATACATAGCGATATCATTTCCTAGTAGTAGGAGGGGATGATCAGGATTAACTGGATCTAAGGAGATCCAAAGAAAGGTAAGCCGAGCTGTGTTCACACAAATTCCTGCTGTCAGCACTGGCTAGTGTTTACGGGAAGATCAAGGATGGGAAAAAAAAAGGAGAAAGGACTATAAAACCACAAGGTTAATGTTTCAGAGAAAAAGACACACTGCCCTAAGGGATCCCATCTGCAATGGTCATGCTCAGCTGGGCAGGAATCCTATCTAATCCTTTTTCTTAGTCTTCTCCAGCAAAAACCTTGGTAAAATAAAATCTGGACATTTTAAAACTCCTGCGCTCAGCAGACTTATTCAATTGCTTCCTGGTTGAATTTATAGAATTCGAAGGGGCCCAAATTCGAGGTTTCAACCCGAAGGACTGTAGCAGGTGGTCATCAAGTGGCTGCTCCCTGAGCCAAACCATGCTTTTAAGTGCACATTTCTGGTTATGTCTAAACTCTTTTTGGACCATTATTAAAAGAGATTTTTTAAAATCACAATTTTTTTGCTTCATGTAATTTTCTTTAATGACTTGATATTGGTGAGATTAAAAAAAAAAAAAGCTTAAGTAAATAAATTTTTAGGAATGTCTACCCAGAACTGCTACCCTCATGTGTTTTTCAGACACCAAAAACTCAAAAAATTAGTAGGATTTATAGAGCAAACTGTGTTATAATCAAATTGTCTGTCAGTTTTTTATTTCCACTGGCACACCAGAAAATTGTCTATGGATCCTGGATATTCTTTCCAAAGCTCGGGCTCCTGGCTGTCTCAGGGTTGTAAACCAGAGCATCATAAAAGGCACTTTAAACTTGGCTGTAATTTTCATCCTGCAAAAAACATTTGGATGACCAATTTGCATTAAGATAAGTAATTGAAAATATGGCACTTTCAGCCTCAGACCTGTATTGAAAATTCACTTAAATGATGAACACTGGGAGAAACATATCTGGGGAGGTCCTCTCCATACCCAGCTACCTTAAGTACCCTCAGGTTTTTCTTTTTTTGCTTGTGATTTCTTTTTTTCAGAGCCCTGTGACAAAACCATCATCGTGGCTCCAGGCAGACAGAGCACATCTCCAAATTTTCCCCTTTCTGTTTACCTAAAGAAACCACCCCCGTCCTCCAAAGCCTAAATCATGGTTCTGGGGAGAAAGCACCCAAAAAATGTCACCATAGCATTGAAATATATAATACCTTGCTTACTTTGTAATATCAGTGAAAATAAAAGGAAAGAATTTACCATTAACTTTCTATGTGCTTACAACTTATCTACAATATTTTTCACTAGCAAGGAAGGCTCAGAGACATTTTCTCTCCCTGGAAAGTAGGAATATGAATAATTTCATAGAGATGATACCCTATAGCACTGAAATTGATTTTCCAGCTCAGATGTGTAAATGTTTTCATGTTCCCTGTATTGTCCTGCACGTGTGGTGGTCTCTTTTGGAGTGCTGAATATTTACTGCTGATACCTGGAAGAATATGCAGCAAGTGATAGGAACACCTTTGGCGGGGGAAAATGGGAGGCAAAAGGAAAGCTGTGCTGTTTTGCTGCAGTGCCCCTAGACTGTGACAGTGTCACATTCACTGCAGGAGAGATCAGGAAGAGCCTCACAACTTCCCAAAGGGCTGTGCGGGTTGCTTTTCATTCGGTGACATGGTTCATCAACTGCTCTTCAACAAGGTTATCTAATGATAGTGGTTTTATTGATACCCCTAACAGTCACAGGAGAGGACTTTTGGTGGTAATTCTTCAAGATCGGTTAAAAATAGTAACGGTGTTGCAAGGCTGGGCAGGAAGTTTGTGAGGGATTTTACACAGGATAGCTGATCTACATCTGTAGTTTCAGTCTCAGTCTTTGAGGATCAAACAGTTTTTCCTCTCTCATGTGTTTTTAAACAACAGCACAGTATAAACTCTTACTTAAGGATTTTATAGGACAAGTATTTTCTACTTTCTGCAAATTGTTAGAGCTTTCAGAAATAATTCTCCCTATAATTTGGCCTTTCTCAGAAGTTGTAAGTGCTTCAAAGCTGCCTGGAGCTTCCATTTCTGTTTAGCATTTGTCCACGTCATCATTCTTAATTTTGTATTTTAATAAAGCTACCAGAGGAAGCTATCCAAAATGAAAACTAACTCATGTTCTTTCTTTGCTAAGACAAACGCATTAAATGAATCTAAGCACAGAAAGTGAATGTCTTATTAGGGGATGACATTTCTGAGCAGTGAATAATCCTTGCGGCTGTGGTTTACTCTCATTAGAGGAAAGCTCTAGCTGCCAGTTCACTGTTGCTTTAATCCAAAATTTTTTGAGCCCCGTGTACCACTTAACAAATACATATTGCTCTTCATTTTCTTGTGCACAGATGGAAGAGGTTCCTTCTTTTGCTCCTCGGTTTCCTCCACCCCTGCAAATGCACTCGAAGTAGGTATGAAGAAGAGCACAGGGGGAAGGTAGACAGAAAGAAGCTGTAAAAACAGATACACTTGTTTGAATGCAAAGTTAGTATTACAGCTATCAGTTCATAACTCTGTTTTATATGAATTTAAATATGTGAAAACCAGTGGTTTTGTAAAGTGATATAGTGAGGTAGCTTGAGTTGAGAGCAAAGGTCTGGATAACAGGGCATTGCCAGTGTGGAGTAAATGTAAGTGCTGGTGTCATCTGAAGAGAGCAGAATATTTTTCAAGGGCATGTGCGTGCCACAGTGCAGTAGTGGTCTTGAGGCTGCCAGGGGCAAGGCAAAGGCAACTGCAGCTTTTGTCCCTCTTTCTATTGCTGGTCTAAGTATGGAAAACCTCAAGTAGAAGGTTCAGCCTTTGCTTTCTTCTTCTTCCAAAAGTGCCCTGGGCACCAGGCTGGATGTCCTGGCTCTGAGCAAGCCCTACCAGCTCGCTAGCAGCCTCATGGTGTTCCTTCTGCACGGCTGGGAGGCGTGGGCCAAGAACCCTTCACCACATCACCCCCCGTTTGGCTGCCTTAGCTCTGCCAAAACCAGTATTTTAGCTGAGAAAATCACCAAGGAGTGACATTTCCTCTACCCACTGCAGGATGAAACACATTCTTCCATCCTCCCTGTCCCCTGTGTCATTATTTTCTGCTGATTTCTTTTTCTTCATCCATGATTTCCTTCCTTGGCTCTTTTGCGCAGGGCTGCTGGATTGTGATGTTACACAACCAGCGCCAGCCGTCTGTCTCGGGGCGGCTCAGCTTAACCCAGATGTGTCACAAGAAAGGAAAAGCTGGGCTTATGACACTCAGAAATGCTTCTGCCTACTTGAAAAAACCAGCCTTCCCAACTTCCTTCTAACAGTAGAGAGCCAAGTAATCCCTGCACAGGTCTCTGAGCTGCTGAATGAAAAGTATTCTTGTTTTATTCTGGCTTAGGGTGCTTTTCTAATAAGATTTGGGTAATTAGGAAGCAAGCTGAAAACTACAGCACATGGAAGGTTGATGCATCACTCCATCCCACTCCAAAACCCCAGTGCCAGTCACCAGGACTCAATCAATTAGAAATTGCTCAGTCATCAACCTATACTGATTTTGGTCAAAGTCCTTATCAAAACATTTGTAGGGCTTGATCCATCTTTTCTCACACTAGAGAGCTCTAATTATGCAACTGTAGATGGCAACCCGTTCCCATGTCCTAAGGAAAATAGACTTAATACTGAGAAAATACCAGTCATTCTGACGTGTATCCCAAGGCACTTGGAAATTCAGGCATTATATATATATGGTTCAATAAATAATCTAGGAAGAAATAACCTCTGAAGTGTGATATAAAAGCAAAAGGAACATCAGAATACCTTACTACATATGCAAATAAAATTAAATTCAGCCCCAAGCTTACTTGAAGTCAGTGTGTCTTCTCACCGATATAGGATTTTATTCAGACAAAAAAATCAATTTCTATGGCTGGTGAATATCAGAAATAAGTTTTCTAATGAGAATATTAGAAGAAAAATAAATCCAGGGTCAAAATATTTTACAATGATTAACTCTTCAATGCCACTGTGCAATGTAAACACTTAATTCTGCTGTTCAATAAGTACTTGACATAAAGTTATTAATTACTTTTTAGAAAATTATGTCATCATAAACTCATCTCTGCATGTCACTGTAACTTATTTCTCACCCTAGAGAATGACTTCTGATCCTGTTAGCCTGTAAGCATAACAGGTAGCTCACACTGCTAATGTGTATTTCCTAGTAAAGAAATTATCTCCAAAAAGGGCCATCTTTATTACGTGGTAGGAGAATTTCTATACAAACAACAAAAATCCCAGGTTTAAATTATCACAAATGGTACTATAATTCTGGTTGTATTCATATATCTTTGCTGGTGATATTCTTAATGCAGAGAAGAATGACTGGCAATTATTTATTTAGTGTAATTGGATTATCAGCAAATATATTCTTTCAGCTTCTTATGTCCTGGTGTCACAATCAGTAGTGTCACCACGAATTGGAATGCACAGAAACACTTTCATATCCATTCAGTATCTCAAACATAAAATATTCTTTGAGCTTCTTCAGCTGCCAATGTGCAGGAGATTTTTAGTCACCGCCCTCCAATTTATTCCCCTGCACAATTTAATTCCCAATCTTATTGCTCCTTACCTTTCCTAAGGCTCAAGGCAAGAAGACTACAATTGACAAGCAAAGAGAAAAGCTCTGAAGTCACCAGGCACGAGGGTGATGCACAGATGATGCGTGTCTTCTGATATCCTGCAATCATCAATCTCTGAGTCCATTATAAAATTTTTCTGCTTCACTTTGCTCTCAAGACCAGGGGACACAGAGCACTTGAAAAAAATGGATGAGAACTTGATTTCTAAGAGGGTAGGGAATACCAGGACAACCCTATGGGCTTGTGATTTTAAAAAATACTTTTGACAGAAGAGCTAAGCCTCCTTCTAGCATTTCAGCCTCTAACGTGGTGCTTGGTTGCTCCAGTAAGAGAAAGGAAAAATAAGTGTATGAAATGCGCCTGTCCATATATATACGTTCCTAGAAAAATTTGTGAGTAAATTGGCTGGAATTATCTTCAAATTCTGCAGCCCTGGCAAATTTTCCAGCCTGAGACATCATGGCTGATCTGACCCACAGGTACTAAAGCCTCTTCAGCGCTTTGCCATTAATTCAGGATGAGGATGATAAAAAACAGAGAAGGATGAGTCCTGCTCCTTCTTGACAGAATTGACTTGTGCACTTCACTCCCTCAGCCAGGATGAAGAGATGCTACACAAAGAGTTTGGCTTTTTACTGGGGACCTGGTCCTTTATTTAGCTACAGGAAAGACACGCTTTGACCTTCCTTAGTCTTTCAGTAGGCTGTTGTGGTAGCTGGTCAGGGTTAAGCTCTGACTAGGATCCGGTCAGCCAGGATCTATAGGATACAGCACACCAGCCTTCCCTACACACAGGTTTTATCTGAAGTAATTCACTTCCCTTTTTCAGAGGGCTGAAGGTGTCTGTGTGAACACTGATAGGGCTGTAGCCAATCCACTTCTGGCAGCAGCAGGCTGGCACTGGCTGTCCCAGTGAGACTAAAACTGGGAGAGATAACACATCGGTACGGCAAGGTGTTTGTCAGCAAGGAGCTCCGGACACTGCACCACATCTAGGACTCGGTCCAAAAACTTCAGGAATCAGAAAATCAGCTAAACGTGATTGTGAAACATTATCTGACACTACTTGGCAAAAATTCAGTGGTGTCCCCTTCACTCTGCCCCATCAGCTCTGAAGGGCTCTTTTTACTCTTCAAAAACCTAGAAAAATGCATTTTGGCATGTATATCACTGGGGAGTTCAAAGAAAAATGATGTAGAAAACTTCCCAGAAGTTTAATCAATGACTGTTACAACCTTGGGATGGCGATACAGCTATTTAGGTTTCTTTCCATGTCTTTTATTTGTTTGGGTTTTTTGTTTGCTTTTTTTATCAAAAGAGAACTATTAGAGTATCTCTTGTTACCAAGAGAAGAATCTTCCACTCAATTACCACTTCACCATTATTTACAAAGTACAGGTTTACAATGTATCCACCAGTGACTGCACCATCTCTGTAACAAAAGCCATTTGATTGGGTCAGGTAAGGAAGGGCTGGGATTAAATATTTCCTTAATCCTTGATTTAACAAAAAAGCAATATGATTGAAGAGAGAGAACGGACTTTAAACTTGAGACAATTCATGACTCAGTGAAGCCTCAGTGACTTTACATATTGGCGTTTAAATCAGGGTAGTGTTAAGCTAAAATATTTGTCCAGCAGAAACTGAGCAAAGAGCGCAAGCCATTCAACGAGATATTGGCTAATGCATTCATTTAATCCCTATTCATGCAGTTTGAGCCCTGTGGGAAGCCCTTTGTGTGTTTATGGATTTCATGGGGGGTTTAGCACCCTTCATTCCCATTTTATCTCGGGAGTTGTGGTTATGCAATCTTACCCACATCAGCCAGACAGACTGCTGGTAGTGATGGGCTCTGGGAAGAACTTCATGACTGTGCCAAAGTTTTTATATTAAGGTCTCAATCTATGCACAGGAGAGGTGTTTAGCTGGCCAACACCGCTGTGCACTTGGGCTGTGAAAGATCTGCAGCCACATCCAAATTCAGTAGCTGGTTTATTTGTGCTGCCATGCTAATGCCTTGTGTTGACACCAGCACAAACATGCTTGCAATTATGTCTAGAGAAAAAGGGGAATAGTTGATTATTCGAAGGAGATGATGTTTTAGCTTAGGCACCTTCAGTCCGTGCATTTTCCAGCTGTTCAGC
Organism: Machaerirhynchus nigripectus; assembly: GCA_013397975.1. Taxonomy (NCBI): domain Eukaryota; kingdom Metazoa; phylum Chordata; class Aves; order Passeriformes; family Dicruridae; genus Machaerirhynchus; species Machaerirhynchus nigripectus. Next base: position 25,626 of record VZRQ01007853.1, on the reverse strand, counting down.
AGATTATTATTTTGCATTTTAACCTTTACATCTGTCTTCAGATACTACTGTATCCAAAGGAAAATGCATTGAAAGAACTTGCAGACCTAAACTAGGTGAAAGGCTGCAAGTTATGTAAAACTGTTAAAGGAAAAAAGTTCATTATGTAGGTTTAAAACCTTTTAAAACTTTTTACTTACTCAGCAAGAGAAGTGGTTATCAGTCTCAGCTCGTCTGTGTCTGCAGCCACAGAGAAATTTCTGAGCCTCCCACCTGACAGTGACTTCCACGTCAAGCAGGCTCAGTGCCTGAGACAAGACCAGGGATGAGGAAATTTTTTGGTGGGGGTGAGCAGCTGTGGGTGAGTCACCCACGGAGCATCCCTGGTCTGGAACAACTCTTAGGGTGCTCAGCAAGGGTGATGAAGATCACGTTTAGGAAACAGATTATGGTGTTCAGCATATTCATTTATATCTTGAGCTACACTTTTATTGCTTTTTTTCTGTACTTAGTTAATTATGGGATCTTGTTCTGAAGCTTGACAATTTTATATGACATCTTATTTCAGGAATTTGCCTGGGTTTCCCTATGGAAAGGACACATCACCTGGGAATCCTCCACTGTGGACCCCAGGTTAATTGCAGTGGCTCTTGGTGTGACCTAACTAACAGCAAATTAAGCCATGAGCCCATCAGGCCAATATTTAATTTAAACACCTCTTTTGTTAGTCCTGCCTGAGGCTTGTTTTGTCTTGTTTGGGACTTTCTTTTTGGAATACAAAAAATATCAACAATAGGGACCCTGCAGGAAAAAAAAGGAGAGGAAGTCAATCCATCAAGGACATAGTCCATAGCAGCAGCTATCCACTTTAATGCCTCTGTTGTGGAAGGCTTTTATAATTTGATATATCCTGATGTCAAGTATCAAGACAACACTCTAAATACTACTCCTTATTACCTCGCTTGTCTTTATCTTATAAAAATTTAGAACTATCTCTATTCTTAATTGTCCTACAGGAAAATTTGACAGGGAGGTTATTTTGATAAATGCTGAATCCTCATTACAAACCATCAATACCACGGAAAGTCCTGCTATCGAGAGGAAAGGATGAAATCACTCTTTGGTCTTGAATTACCAAAAATGTGCTTTATTTTCCAGCATTCTCTGCCATCCATTTTCTTGACAGTGTCACTCAAACTTATTGGAAGCCAGGTCAAGCAAAGCATATTAAGCAGCAAATTTAATTTCCTTATCAAGTGATTGACACAACTGAGCTCTGCTATTTGTTCTCCTTTTCCCCTTTTCCTTACCAGATGGACAGAATGTGGTTTTATATTCTTTGCTAGATTTTTTAGATGGCCATGATCTGTCACAGAGGGGAAGCAGTCACTGAATATCTTGGTGTGCTTTCCTTTGTGCTTTTTCCTACAGCGATACATGAGGTAAACAGTGCTTGAAAAACTTCAGGTCAGAACATGAGGTATGAGTCCTCATCTTTCCAGCACAGTCAAAATGTTCTGTTTTCCTTGGCTTAAAGAGTAAAACAAGAAAGTCATCTAGGATTCAGATACTGGCCTATCTCATTCCCAGTATGAAAAACCTTTTCAGAGAGTTTATGGATTTCCATGAGCTGGAAGTTTCGCATTCTCCTAAACATTTTTTAAATGTTTAAAACAATTAAAAAATAAAAATTTGAAGAACAAATTACTAGCACATGTAATTAGGGGACCAAGAGCCTGCACCCCTAGCCCTGGCTTCATGGCCTGAGAGTGACACTGGATAAGATGACTGTTAGATAACACGTGTTCACAACAGGGTATTTTTTGAGCATTTTTCTGGCACCAAAATAAGGACAGAGCTGATGAGCACACAGCTGGGCTTTGGCAACATCCTTGCCCCTTCCAAAGAGTATCCACACTCCTGGTCCTGGGCTGCTGCTTTCATCGTGTTGCAGGCTCAGGCACACACCAGCCAGATTCGGTATCCATGGCTTATACTCAGACCTGTGTGCCGTTTGTACTCTATTTGTATCTTCTCCATCATCAATATATGGAAGAATAAATAAATGTCAGTTAGTTTTGGAGTGGAACATATTTTGTTCCAACACTTTTCCTTCCAAAAGGCAATTAGCATAGGTATGCTATTTTTTATTCAGTGTGTGAAGTTACAAGACAAATTAAAATAGTAGCACGTTCCAAATGAGATTTCATCATATGGATTTGGTTCATTTATTTTGATTTCTTTGACTGAAATATTGTATTGATTTGACTAGTGACATACTTAACAGGGCAGTGACTTATTCACAGGAGAGTCTGAACTGCAGTTAATTTAGCCTCCTGCAAACCCCAGTGAAATTTGTTTTCATAGAGGTGACTCAGGATCTGGAGAGCTGCCCAGAGACACAAGTTTAAGGTCTTCTGAGCTGTATGTCTTCAACCTAAAAACATTTGGTCTTTCAGGGCCCTGCAATTAGGAACACCCGATGTGAAGCTGCGGTGGGGCAATCCCAAAGGGAATTATCCTTCCTCACAGAATTCTGCAGATACTGGGTGTGGTTAGCTTTTGACTGAATAAAGTCTCCCAAACAGTTGTGTATCAACATGCTCTTGGTGCTGTCAGAAGTTAAAACACCAGATGCTCAGCTCTGCTGAAAATTAAAGTGGTTTTATCCTCCACCCAGAAAGTCCGGTAAAAAACAACTCCTTGCTCTAAAAAAGACAGATTTCAGTCTTTTTAGAGAAAACCAAGCCCCTCCTGCTCTGTGCTTGATACATCCCACTCCAGGTTTCCTCTGCACCATCAGCGTTGCTAGACCCTACGGTTCTGTTGTGTACATAAGAGAGCAAAAAATAAAGCAGTCAGTTTTTGCAGCTCCAATTTTAGCAGTATTTTCACAGTTACTATTTTGCCAGAAGCCCGCATGACACAAAGAAATCTAGTAGGTCAGCAGCTTGAAAATAAAGTCTAATTTTATATTTAGGCAAGTTATATAAGCATTTGCTAATTAAGAAAAGTGTTTGCCTATATTTTTGCCAGAAGAGAAAAACACATAGAGTACTTGAAAGGTCCCTTAAAGATAAAACCAGAATTACTCAGTATTGCCCCTTCAATAGAAGATGTATAAGAAACTTTCACAGGCCACATCAATATTTAAAAATAAAATCAAGGGTTATGTTTGAAAACATCATGAGAAATGTGTTGGTTTTTAAGTAGCATAAGATGATAATGTTAGCACCTCCATTAACAAAATCTCTGAAGCATTTGAAAGGACCCAATTAAATTAACAAGGAAATTTTTGTTTTCTGCATTTCATGCTGTAAATAAATTTGACTGGTCTTGGCTGGTGATTTCAAGGATGCTGAACCAGTGACCAATTTGCCAGCTACAAAGGGGCAAAAAACATTTTAAAAGGCCTTTTTTGGTTTTCACTCTAGCTACATAATTAGTGGAATTGCTTTTGGAAAATACGTTAAATTCTGTGAAGTATCTTCAGTCAATGGGACAAAATACTGCTCAGGACAGTGAGATATCTGCTCCTAGCTGGAAGGTGGAGCGACAGATTTCACATTACTCAGCATGGCAGAATTGGAAATGTGCAAATCTCTTTTTCCTTCTGTGAGAGATCAACCCAGGCAAAACAGAAGGATGATCATGGGGTGGCTGGGCAGAGCAAGCAGAGGGCTGAACTGTTGTACACAGTGGTGGTATAGATGCTGTGGCAAAATCAAGTTGCCATTTAATTTAATAGTAAAGATTAATAGATTATAAAGTTCTAATAGTAAAGAATTTATAGATCATAAAGAACAAACTGTTTACTAATTAGTCAATCAATCAATTTTACATTAGAGTTTAACAACTGAAAAGTTTGTTTTAACATAATAGTTAATAGTTAATTATATTGAAGCCTATTGGTGGGCTTTAACAACCATCGATACCACACACTCAGTGCCTGGTTGTGCTTTCAGCTGCAGGATTTGGCTTCGAGCTACAGGATGAGCAATATACCCAGCAAGTCAGCTTTCATCCAGTATTAGTGTCTTTCTTACAGGAGATCATTAACTGTCTGCTCATTGGAAAACACTGGCAGAGGTTGCTAAAAGCTTCCTTCTGTAATGGCCCTGTGAAGCAGGACAGGTTGTCTTTCTAGTTCAATAATTTTGTTGCTTGCAGGCTTGGCTGAGCAAAACTGTTGCTTTCGTCCTCCCTTTACACCTCTGCTATCACTGGGGACTTTCAAACCCTTGCACCACTCCTGACAAATCAGGCTGCCTTCACTTGTTTTATAGATTTCTGTATTTCCTCGAGGTTTCTGGGTTTATTTAATTAAACATCTTTGTTCCAGTTTGTTCTGCTTGATAATTAAGTCCTTTTATTTGAACCATCTTTCTTCAAACAGAGAATTCATATGCATGAAGTATGGCTCTCAGTAGTGAGGAAAGGAAGCTACTGAGTGCTTTGGCCACATTGCCAGCAATGAAAAATACAGTTCTTGATTATCTTGCAGGCACCCTTTAGGGGTCATCAACTAAGGAAAAACTGTTAAAACAGTATAAAAAATTTCTTCCCAACCTTCATTTCAACTAATGCATTGTTTATGTGACTTTATTAGAAGTAACTGACATCACTGTTATACCTTCACCTTTTTCAGAGAGAAAGAATGCCTTTCCCAGAACATTCTGAATTTTCTCATTCTTCCAGTCTGCCTGACCTTTCCTTGTACAAGTGATTCTCAGACTGTTCCACCTTATACCTCTGGAGCTGATATCCCCTACCAGAGGTCAGTGGTCATGAACCTTCATCTGAAAATGAAATTTTCACAGCAAACTACACACAATAAGCGGACCTCAGTACCTGAAAAATACTACTGGTTTCTCTGTTACTACTATTAGAGTCCAGCCTTCATTAATGCAGGACTTTTCTATAACTTGCTGGCTGAAGAGGGATTTAAAATGAGTGTGAGTAATAGCTAATCTTCTCCTGAGTTTTCCAGACCTTCTGCAGCACTCCTCATTGGAATTCACCCTGCATCCATCACTTAGTTTCCTAACCAGATGAAGCACGGTGGATTCTGGCATGCCTGGCTCTGGAGCTCTCCTTGCAACAGCAGCCTGGGCATTAAAAAAAAAAAGAAAAATACCTATGAGATCTTTTTCAGCCTAATACATTTTTACTAGAATTAATAAAACATACAATGTTTAATAGATGAAGACTTATTCTCTGACAAATGTCTTGGTGGTAATGGTGATAAAACTACTCACATTTCCCCATTTTGTGCTTAGCATTATTGGTGTAGCTGTGAATCCCCTCCAAACAGGGTTTGGGAAAACCAGTATGACTCCTGCAGGTAAAGATTTTAGCTGAATATATAAAGGTTCTCTGTGGTTTATAGTTTTCTGGGATGTATTTGTATCAGTGTCATTTTTACCCTCCTGAGTACCTGGAAAACATGAGCAATAACAGGCATCACATAGGGACTGTGAAAATTAACTTCAATCCACGCTTACCACAGATGACAAAGAGAATTTATGAAGAAGACCTCTGATTTATAGTGAACAATTCTATCCTTGGGAAAGTGGACAATTAATAATATCCAGAGAAGCTTTTCAGATTTAAACCCATGGTGCTATAAATCAATGAACAGGGCTGCAGATCCTGAAGATGCTATGACTGTTCTGCCTGCAGAAGTGGAGAGGAGAAGACCTGAAGGGAGGAAGCAGGTCAGACAGCTTCAAACTAGCTGCCACAGCTAAATCTAGCAGGATCTACAAATCAGAAGAGGTTATGACCTAAACCCCACAGGAATACCACCAAGTGCTGGGATGTGGCAAGTGAGTCTGCATTCCTTTTCCCTTGCCATGGGCGGTCTGGCAAATTAGTCTACACTTGGGACTAAAGCTGTGGCACCAGTCCATGATCAGGAAATGAAGCAGGCTAGGAAGTAATTAAAATATTTTGTTCTGCAAATAAAAAATTTTGAAATAGTTTTTTATTTAATTCTTTACATCTTACCTCCTTTTTCCCTCCTCTCCTTGCTTTTTCCGTTCTTAAAGTTGTTCTTTATTAAAAACATAAAAAATCCTGCCTTCACAGAAACCTTAACACCTCTTCATGCAATTTGTAACTTTTTTTCAGCCCTGAAGATGGCAAGTTCATATTCCATGCTTTGTTGTGCTTTATAATGCCAAGCTGGTTTGATGAATCTCTGTGCCACTGAGTAAAACTCAAATCAAACCAGACTACACTCAGGAAATTACACTCAGGGAAAAGCTTGTTTTATGGAGGGTGCTAAGTAAATTATTGTCATGATTTGTGCTTTTTCTGTAAAGCAGGTTAGTTATCAGGATCCCCGTGCAGACACACCCTGTCAGCTTAGTGACACAGCAGGCACATGTTTGTCTTGGGTGTTAACTGGGGAGTAGGTGCCAGCCCTGCCCTGCTGAGCTCCAGCACAGGACATCCCTCACTTGGTGCCACCATGCTGGATGCTCCTGACAGACGTGACATGGGATGAGGAACAAGTGGTTTACCTTGACTTCGGCTGTGCAGAGAGGTTTTGGCTTCAATGAGGAGCTGGGTGGACTGAATTCCCACCCGGGCTCAGCCCAGCTCCCAGTGTTCTGTGTACCTCGGGGACAGTTTCTCACCCACTAAGGCCTGACCCTTCAGACTGGAGGAGCACGTTCTTCTGGCCACTGCTTCAGCAAGAGGCAGAGCATGTTCAGACACCATGAGAACTGGTGTCCTGTGCTGGGCAGCAGTCACCTGCCCAGTGGCAGCAGGTGGAAGGATGGAAGGGACAGGGAAGAAGACTTCTGCTGCCCCTTTACTGTTCCTGATAAATTCTGTAATGCATCACCACTATCCTCAATCCACTAGAGCTCCTCCACCCTAGCAAGGATGGGAAAACCTCAAAGCATTCACTGGATACTGGAAAACATTTTTAAAAGCTTTTTCATAGCCAAAGTCCAGTTTGTGATAGAAGATGATGCCAGTATTTCTGGATGATCAACATGGCTTCTTGCACATTCCTGATGAGCAGAAAGCCCAAGCCTGTCATGCAAGAATTGCTTTAACTTCACAAAGTCAAATTGTTTCATGTTTGTGTTTGGAGAAGGAGAGCACTAAGTACTTTATTTCAATAGGGAAGCTAAGTTTATATTCAGGTGTTTCAATGATAAAAATATTTTATTATATGATCTGATTAAATTTTTACTTATGAACCTCTTGCTTCACCATCTCATCATCTCTGTTGCCTCTTTCATAATTCAAGCTCTCAGCTCATAATCTTCTAGGAAATATTGTTTGTTTTTACTCTTTAAACTCTTCAAACTCTTCAAACTATTTTGTTTTTACTCTTTAAACTCTTTAAAAAGCATTCTGCCTCCACTTCTTTGACTCTTACCTGTAACTGATATAGAGGTATAATTAGACATTTAAAAGTCAACACATTAAGCTTATTAAATAATTATGATTTCTTTATTGAGTTAATGTCCTCGTAAATTATTCTGCAGGAGATGTGATTGCCTTTTGCAGGCATAATTGCATTGTCTATCCTATAGAGGATCTCCAAAGAGATCTGAAAACCTGAAGGCACATATTAATTGTAATAACCACCAATGCACAAAACAGGCATTTGCATTGTCCTTTCTTGCTCATAACTTGCCAATCTGCAAGCAATTTACAAAATTCCTGAAACTGCCTATTTGCATCTCAGGCTGTTTTTTTTTTAACCCTAGCTATAAATGTCTTAAAAATCAGGAATGCTGACTTCTGTATCATATTCTATGACAAACACCTTTCGCATCTCACATTTTTAAGTGTAGTGTCGTGGCTCCAATATCTTCATAACTCAGGGCATAGGTTAAATAAGTTCGATCACAGCTACCCACAGCTATCTAAAAGCATCACTGCTGAACTTTAGCCACTTCCCAATGCCTCAGGAAATACACAGGCCTGAATATCCCCTTTCAGAGGACACCAGTATTCCCTGGGAGCATACACACAGCATCCATCAATGAAGATTGCTAATTAATAGGGAACATATTGCTGCTACCTGATTTTGCAGAGTTTTGCAATGAGTGATTAACTATAAATAGCTTGATAATCAAAAGCAGATTAAGAGGGAGTGGGTTTGTGATGCTGGATTCAGGTGGCCTCTCTTAGCCCTCTTCCTAGTAATAGGTGTCCCAACCATTTTCTCTTGTGACCATGCTGTGCTCACAGACAGGTGGATGAAGGAGCAAAGCAAGGAGGCAGGACTGATGGAGGTGTGGGGGAACTGTCCCCACCCCTTATGCCTTCTCTTTTGGTGTTCTCCATCTCCCCATGCTGGACTGCAGAAGCTGCACCTCTATCATGGCTCACATAAAAGGGAGCTCCTTTGCCAAGCTGCTAAGGGACACACCCCCTCAGCTCATGAGAGCTGGGTTTGGTTCTGAAGACTGTCAGGTCTTCTTCTTTGGTCTGAAGCACCTGCCAGGAATGTGCCCCAACAGGACCATCCAGGATCTGATGACAAAGCCATTCACTGAGAGGCTCTGTGCCAACTCATTTGCCATTTCCACATAGGAATTCACATACAGATGGGTTGTTTGCACTACTTAACAGGGAGTTCATTTGCTTTAATCCAGCTCTTCGGATGTCATTGTTTGGTGGGCCTTTGAATACCTCCTAGGGAAAGGAGGTCCCACCTTTGCCTTGATGAATAGGTTGGTGCAGGTAAATTCAGGTGATTGCTGTCCTTCAAAAAAGGCTCCATCTCCAAGAGCACAATGGTAGCCCATGCTATTGATCTAGGGGAGTGAAAGGGCTAAATCTGTTAGCATTGGCGGTTCCATCTATTGTGCTTTTTGTTTCTCTTTTCTTCACATAAAAATACATAGTTTAAAGATGAGAAACTTTTGAAAATTTCTCATTCAAATTCTTTCTTTTTCACCTTTCCCTCTCCTCGTTTCCAAGATTATGTAGGTTTGCTGAACCCTTTGCTTCTTCCAGCTGATCCCTTCTCCATCCACAGTGCTACCTTAGCAGGAAAATCTTCCTCCTCCCATCCTCCTCCTCTTTCCTTGCAATGTTCAGAAACCATAGTTGTGGGCAGGACTCATTGTACTGAGATTCATGGGCATTTTCTATGGTCTGAGTTATTTCTGAAACTAATTAGCTTATCAGCTCTTTTTGACAGGATTTGTTGGGTGCTTGCTGAAAGAAAACAAAGAACAAAAGCTTTGAACCTTCAAAGAGAAGTCAAATTGGGGTAAACTCCCCTGCTGCAGAAAGAATCTCCCCACCGTTCCCCTGCACTCTGGAACAGCTCTTCCTCTGACATGTGCCTTCTCTCAAATTGCTGTGCAAGATGTGAAAATGTTATTTTCTTTTCTGATCTCAGCTCTTTTCTCCACATCATCTACTACTTCAACGCTTTGAAAAAGGAACTCTGATGTCTGCTTTCAGATGAAAAATGACAATTCCTGGGTAACCTCTTCATGCACACTGATGGGGAAACTGTAATTTCAGGATGGCATCTTTCCCTCTATACTCATGCGATTTATTGCAGATGAATGGAACAACTGAGAAGTAATTTCTTAGTAGCAAGTTTCAATCGATATATGCAAGAAAATGCCCTGATAGTCCATTGAGCATCTACATTAGATGTTAACTTGTGCGAGTGCTCTCATAGCAGTGAATCTGCCTTCATCCTAGCATGAAAAGACCAGTGTTATTTTTCCAGGAAATTTCAGAGGCTTACTTTATTTGGTTTTGGTTTTGTAAGGTCTGATCGTTTCTCTACTTTAAGTTAAACTAATGTGTTCAATCCGATTAAAAAAAAAAAATTATATGCATTTAACTATGCCTTATAGACAACCCTGTGCAGATGAAGGAATGCCATTCCTGCTGTCTTCCTGCAGCAGGGCATTCAGGGGAAACCAGAGAACTGGAAATTAAGCCTAGAGATGTTATGGTGCCAGAAGACTGTTGTGAGCATGTGGGTACCCACAAGGGCTGTTGCACAGCATATCCAACCAGCAGCTCGTGTGGTGGCAGCTTTCAGCTCAGCCTTGTGGATTTCCCTAACTTTTTGCCTGGGTCTAAGTCCTTTCAAATATGTTGAAAGAAGCTTTTGATATAGAAATTGTGCCCAAAGAGTATGCAGGTTTTTTGCTGTTTTTGAATACAAATTGTTTCTTAAAAGGGCAAGGTCAACCAGTTGATTTTGCTGAAGAGCTGATTGTCATAGAGATAAAGCTCCATGGCACACAGGACACAGCAGAAGTGCTGGCAGCCCTTAAACATGGTGCCATTTATGCCAGAGTTACGATAAATGCTCTGAAAAACACTTCCAGTTATTTTAATTTACTTTTTCTCTGCATCCCTGAACTCTGATCACTTGCAAATTGAAGTACTGTTAAAAACTTTAAGTATTCCATTAATTTTAAATTGCTTTGAACTCTGCAACCCCAGAAACCCAAAGCACTCTTGAAATCTGCAGTGCTGCAATTACTTTGAATCACTCCAAAAAAGTGGGTTCAAAATCCATTTTTTGTGTTTATTTTTTTTACATTTGTATTTTCCCTTGCAGTGCAGCAAACACAGCAGAGACGTAAATTCTTCAGCCCGCTAGGAAAAAAACACATCGTTCTAAGAACAAGTCTTCATCCAAGTTGTTAAAATAAAAGAGGAACAACTTTGAGAAAACTTAATAATGCGCAAGGATTGCCAGAAAATATGTGTCTTCACACACTCCTATCCACCCTAAATCTTAGATGCAGACATATAAAGCAGAAGTTAGTTTGAGATGAGCACCTCAGTGCACTGAGCTGGCTGCTGGTCTGGCTGGGAGCTGTGTATATTTCTTATTACTTAGGTACCAGACACCCCCTCTGTGAGAGCTGGGACTCCATCTGAGACTCCCCACTGTGCATCTCAGGCTCCTGGGCTGGTCTGATGATGAAGAGCTGGGTTCTCTCCCCTGTCCCTGGGGAGCTGTGTGCTCCCCCACAAACTCCTGCTTCCTTAGTACAGCAAGGGTGGCGTTGGGGAGGATCCTGCGGATAAGCTGCTTTCAGCTAATATTGAGATAACATTGAGGAAATAGCCTTTTGGCAAGCCGTGGGAGGAGCAGTACAGCGCTGTCTCCACTGGGGACAAGTCACTGTGATCTTCAGCTGCTGGAGGAGAGTTAGGGATGACTAATATGTAATAAAGCAGCACAACAGGTTTGCACCCCTGGTAAAGCCTTTGATTTCAGTGATGGCAAGTGACAGATGAAACTAAGAAATGCTTCACATGCTCAGATAAAGCTATCTGGATGATTAGAAACTTTAAACAGACTTTTCCTTGGAAATAGGATGTGAAATAACAGCTGTGCTGGAAAGCTTTTGGGGATCTCTGTTAAGTCATTTGTTTTATATTTGTTTTCCCAGAATTTTTAAAGTAAAATATATAATTCAGTCACAAAATAAATAATTCAGCACCTTAAAAAAATATCAGTAAAGTATCTGATCATTACTTCCAAGAAACAGTATCAAATATTTAGGTTTTCCTTCTTTCTAAAGTAGCTCTTTCCATCACAAGATTGTGGCCTCCCATGTGGCTGAGTGATGCAACACTTTCATCTTCAGTCAAAATAACCATCATATTTTGCAACTCTTCCTGTCATAAGTAAGTCTGCTTCTTAGAATGTCTCTACTTTTAGGCTCTGATCTCTCTGTTATGTTCAGCTGGGGTGGGGGGAAATTAAAATCCTAAAGACAATTTTCCATGTCTTTGGGGCGATCTTCACTTTGGGAGCTCAGCATCCTTGGTTGCCTTTGGCACCGCCTTAATTATATGAATACATGACTTTGAGCTTGTGTGTCTTGCAGTGTCCTCATGGCTGTGACCAAGAAAGGATGTGCCATCAGAGGACTCTCTGGGGAACCCGGCATGGGATAGCATGAACCTGCCAAAATACCTTTTAGCCAGGGTTTTTTTGGAGGGACTAGCGGCAGTCCCAGCTGGTTATGGGGTGCAGAAGCTTGGTGTGTCCCACGGGGACACTGTTCTTGCTCCCCTTGCCCACCTTTTTGCACAGAGAGCACAGCAGTTCCCCAGCAAGGTAAGCACCGTCAGCTGGGTCCATGCAGTTTTTCATTACTCCTTCCTTATTAATGCCATATAAATCAGTCAGCCCACAGGTGAGTAATAATGGCTCTAATTGTCCTTTTTCTCCTCCATCCTCCCCCTGGCAGATGCACCAGCTTAGACCTGCCTTTGCCAATCACCACGTGTATGCTCCAAGACAGTGAGGGTGTCACCTCTGCATGGGTCTTGTCCCTTCACTGCCTGGCTCTGTGCTGCGGTCTAGCATGAGAGCTGCTCAGAGGGAAATGTATCCTAAAACACTTCGGCCATCATCACCTACTAATAACTAAAAATCCATCATTACTGTATGGAAGCTAAATGCAGAATCCTTACATGTGCCAGCTATTAAGTGATGCACGATGAGGTGCTTCAGCAGTTGATCATGGAAGAGATGAAACACAGGGGAAGGGGAAAGACAGAAAATTCTGTCCACACTAAACGAAGCCCTTTCCAAGAGATGAGAGACTGGTTTCGTTGTGCTGAAGTAACTTCTAAAAAAGAAAACCATCGGACTCGATGTTGGAATTAAACAGAGGTCTTTGTTCAATAGATAGACTCCTATCTGATAAGAGTGGCTGCAGTCTCAAGCTGTGCCATCACTCTAATAAAAGATGCTGTTTTCCAGGGCAAAGACTGATGAAAACTTTTCCACTGTCAGTGGATCCACTTCAGCACTTAGGAGCATGCTATGCTGCTGCAACCAGCAGCCTCCAAGTGCATAGTGTTTCAGAAACAATTATCTCCCCTGTATTAGCATTTTAGCCATTTTGTACCTAATTACCCCTCCTCAGACCAGATCTCTCTCTCAGATGCTGATCTTCTGGGCACAGCTCCACCACATCCTCATTCTTGCTGAACACACATGCCCCAATCCCTTTCAGCAGTGACTTTACCTATAACTTAAAAAAAAATGTGTGTGATTTCATCATGTTTGGCTAAGCAGGACACCTGCCTCTGCATCAAGGACCTCTCCTTTCCACTGCTCAGTGCTTGCCCCAGCACGGGTCAGTGGCCCACCAGATCCAACAAGATTTCATGTAGTCTTTTCCAGGTACCAGTAAAACATTGCCTGCCTTGAGACCAAGCAGTGATTGCTGTAGAGATTCCATTTGAAACACACCCACATCAACTGGTCTTGGAGAGGTAATTCTTTAGCTCATATTTAATTCACTTTGTGTGTTGTGTTGATTTTGTACTGAACTGGCTTCTTGAACATTACATTGTGGAATACCAAGTCAAATACTTTACAGAAGCTTAAATCAACACTATTCCCTTTATTAAGCAAAATTGTAATCTCATTATAAAAAAAGTCTAGTCAGTTTCAGAAGATCTATTCCTGTTAATTCCCTTCCTATTTTTTAATTTCTGCAGTTGTTTCTCATTATCTGGGATCCATTATCTCCACAGGATCAGAACTCAGCAGGCATATCAATATTCAAACCATTCAACTTTCCCATAAATAGCATCTTTCCTTCTCCTGTTTTAATTTTACCAGTACTCCATGATCACTGCAAAAACAGCATTAGCAGGTCAGAAAAAAGGTAAGTTCTCTTCAAAATACTTATTTGCAAATTATTTACACTGCTGATTTGAAGATGATGAGCTACTGTAACTGTTGCTTGCTCTGCCCTGAACTACTGCTGTTATGCTAACTGTTGTATCCTCATCCGGTGGGAAAGCAGCATTTGTGGCTGTTTTTTTCCTAGATCCAGAGCAGGAGTATTTGTTCATTAAAAACATTTGCCTTTCTGCATAATTATTGTCAGTTCTATAATTTCAATTTGTAATCGTCCAAAGACATTGTTTGGTTTATCTTCATCCCTAATATATTTTAAAGACTTTTCCTTATTGCTCTTTTCTCTGTAACTGTAGCCTGTCTCTTGTACTCCTTTCCTTTGCTTATTTAATTTATCCAGTTTCTAATAACCAAATTACAGTAATTGCAACATTCCCTTTTTTGGTTTGTTTTCCATTTGGATGCAAACATTGCTCCTTTCATTGTTTCTCTGAGACATTCAATTTCTGTAACCATCTCAGGGATCCTTTGCCAGCAGAGGGACCAGGGCTCTCCAAGGCTTTGGATGCAGTAGCGTACAAATGTATTTGTGTGTCTTCTGAGTTCTGTTTTAAAGTTTGCCCTGGTGTATAATTGTTTTGTGTTAGAAAACTGACTCGTTCAAAGCACCAAATGGATGCGTGACTGAGATTTTTTTTCCAACTTCCCATGAGTAATGATCAGCTGTTGGGGTCCCTAGAGGAACAACTATGTCTCTGTTCTGCAGTTAATTCCTCTCTACCGAACACTAATAGCATCTTGTTGGATCCCACTTGTTTTTGCATTAGCTGAAATAAACTCGAGAGCTTTGGGTGCTGACAGGTGCACAGAAATACCTGAGTTTGGGCAGCTCTCCCTAGGCACTTTTTCACTTCCACTTCCATCAGAGGAGTACCCTGAGCTGCACACATTTGCTGGGCTAGGAAAGTAAGTGCACTCACGTGAGCAGCAGCTTATTCCCCAAAAGAGGATGTCCCCAAACTGCACACAGTTTATTATTGCTGGGATAATTTGTTCAGGGGTTTTGGATTTTGGCTTTTGTACATGGAGTTAGTTTGTCAGTTGATGAGTATTTTCTGCTGGATTGGCAGCACATTTTCTTGATTATTTCTGTTTCTGCCTTTAGGTAACAGACTAAGATAATCAGAGGCCATCCTATGGCCATCTTTAAGGATATGAGTCTGGCCCACCTTCTGCAGTCAGAGACATGTGATATTCGCAGTGGCAAAATTCTTAAATAGGAAAAAAGTTGACAGGAAGCTCTTGATGCAAGTGATGATAGTGTGCTGTTTTCCTTCAGGAAGTGTTCACCTCTGTGGTGACTCTACCAAGAAATTGGTGAGATGAGTAAGGAAAGCTGGCAGAAAATACAGTGTGTTTGATGGGTACCCTGGGGCTGCTGCCTTTTGCAGATCACCTGGGTTGCAGGTCTGGGACTGGGTGTGCAAGGGCTGGCGTCTGTTGTCCTGAACATCTCCTCTCTGGGATGGCACCTCTCTCACTTCTCAGCAGACTCTGGAGACTTGTACTAATCACACAGTGCCAGATTTGAGAAAACTCTCTTTTTAATCACTTTCTCGAATACAGGCACTCTATTTTTTTCTGTGCATTTCTCAAACAAAGAGCTCCCAATGCAAAATTCAGCTCATCTGGATAGCATGTGAGTTGGTTGCTCACTCTTATGGGGACTTCAGCAGAAGACAAAGCCCAGCAAGCCCTGAAGGCAGCATCCTCCTCTCTGCTGAAGATACCTTTCTTTGCATTTTGCTCAGATTGTTTAAAACAAATTGTATCCATTTCCTTCACACTGCACAGTCTGAATCTTAAAAAACAGCACACTGCGTTGTGAATGAATGGAGAATAACATTATATTCCTGAGAAATTTTAGTCCTCCAGCATAAGACTACCCACTTGGATAACTGCTTGTTCCACATGGGAGCCAAATAAGTAGTTGTCCACTTATTTATGTCAACAGGTTGTAATTATTGTCTAGTAACACTTTTGTGTACAGCTTTGTATAAATACAAAATATAAAAGTAGCCACTCTGCTAGGAATTTACAGTTCAAATAACACAGAAAACTGTGCCACTTAAACAAACATAGGATCATCATGGTGGGCCTAATTTACCCAGTTAGTCATCAGATCAGGTTGCTATCAGATAAAATACAACTAAATCACAAGTGTCCACTCTGACTGCTCACATCAAAATTGTTACAGAAAATCACTTATTCATTTAAGGGGAAAAAAAGCCCAACCAAAACCAAAATCTGGGTTAAGTTTAATTTAAATTTAAAAATAAAATAAAATTCTATTGGAGCAAAGTCTGGCTGGCATCTTCCTCATCTTGTACACAACTCCATACATTCCCCAAACATTGAGCTTCTCAGGAATTCTGCTTTTCTCTGTTTACTATGAAAACTTTCATATGGCAGCCCACAGTTTGCACTCAGCAGTTTTGACCATGCTCTCTGCAGTGACCCATTGCCAGGTGACAGGATGCTCACAGTATCCAGGGAGCAGGGAAAAGCCACATTTCCAAGGCACATGGCACTCTGTGCATCTGAAGCATCGAGGTTCTTCGCAACAGGCTCTTACAGAAAGACATTTGTTGGATATTTGCATTCTCTAGATGACATCAGTATCCAAAATCTCCTTTTCTACAGAGAGCAAGTAACTGAACAGCATCTCCAGGAGACCACTCACAATGATGACCTCTACATACGCAGCAAAATTGATTAAATGCATACTTACTTTCCTACAGTTTCAGCAAGGCCAGCAGGTCAATCACATTAATATCAGATACTCTGTTTTACTGGAGAATTCTTGAGGAAATAAATGTCAGCATGGCTGCAGTGCAGAAATGTAAAGATTCACAGGTGAAGTCAAACATAAATGGATCTTACCTTGCAGTTTGACAAAGTTTCTTCTATTGATATTTCTCCCTAGGTACCTCAAGCTATGGATGCAATACAGGACATGCTCTACAGTTAGGAGTAATGTTAGGATAAATTATCTCAGAACACAGAAGCAAGTGAAATTCAATTCTTTTGGGTGCAATACATCTCCCCTGACACTGGATACGTTATTATAAACATCTCCATCTCCATTTTGTCGCATGGGCTCCTTTCAGGGATGAGGAGACAAACCCAGACTGCTAAGGCAGGAACTACCAAATACATTGAAGGTACCTGCCATAAGAGGGGATTGACCATAGCCTGAAAAAGCCTGTTGTGCTGCCGTCTCTGCAAAAGATGATTCTTGTTTGTAAGGAACCTGCAGTTTTGGTGATAGATGGCTTGAAGGGTGCTTGCAGCAGATCTCACAGGAAGGCCATGGCCCATCAGCCCTTTCACTCCTTCTCTATTTGCAAACTCCTGTTTCCTGCATCTTCCATCACTTCCCCGCCCTGAAACAGCATCTGTTCCATGATGGGTGTCACTGCAGCTTTACCACAGGGGCCACATGGGCTGGAGACCTGGAAGCAGCAGAGCTTGAGGACCTTCTGCTCTGCTTTATTGCCCCGAAACAGCCTTGCCTCCCATACTGCCTGCAAACCCCCAAACCTCCAGATTTTAAAGTCTGCAGTGCAGTATGTTAACAACACACCACACATTCAAATGTGTAACTTCAAATATCCAAGTGTTATAGAACAAGGTGGAAATTAAAGGGAAAGAAAAGGTCAATGCTTCAGCAGTCCTGTCCTCTCCTGCCCCACCATCACACAGGCAGTGCGACACTGAGTCTGTGCAACCCATCAAAAAGCTCAAGTATCTGCTGAAGCCAGTGAGATGACCAAGACACAAAGCTATGAGCAGAGGAGTGTTTTTGTGACTGGCAACCACTCAGTATTTAAAATTTAATGTTTTATTTACTCATATTCATCCTTGTCAGATCAAATTAGATTCCAAATGCTTGGAAAGTATTGGACAAATGCCCTATATCATTAAGGGGAGATTAATTAACTGTGTGGCATTATTTAACTTGTATTTTATGCCCTTCTTAGTACCACTTTTTCTTAAGTTAATTACCCAAAGCTTTTCGGAACCAAGAGCACTAATGAAATCTCTAAAAGGCTGCAATCTAGCAATTTTTTGTTAAAATAGAAAAGGATTGGATTCTTGGATGTATTCTTAAAGGCAATAAATGAAGAATAATAGCATATCTTTGAAGAATATACATTGTATTTACATTTTCAGGGATTGGCTCATACCTTGATTACTGTGTCCCTTGCTGACTCTTACAGATGGGGTGAATGTATCTATTCAAAGTCCCCGTGGTACCTGTAAATCACAGGCAGCAGCAATTGTGGGGGTTTCTGTGCTTTTTGGTCTCGGAAATGTTTGTGGTCTCAGCTGTTTCCAGGACCAGCCAAGTGCCACATTGCCATTTCAAACATTGTCCTGTGTCCAGTCCTGGGCAGCTGAGCCGGCTGCATGTGGGGAGTTTTATGGGCAAGCAAAGAACATTTAAAAAACACCTTCCCTCGAGAAACACTCTCCATGTGGCAGTGTTGTTGAGAAGGGTTTCCCGGGAAGCCTGCTAGTCCCTGCTCTCCCTAGTGCAGGGACAATGCTCTGTTGATGGGACCGGAGCAGCAGCTCCTCAGCCACGAATTACCGTGCGAAATTGGGTAGTAAGAGAAAATCCAGTTATGGATGCTGTGATATATGGCCTCAGAGGACTTAATCAACTGCAGCAGTATTTACCTAGTCATTCACTTTGTATTTCAGAGGGCAAAAGGGCAGCAAACATTAAGGGAAGTGGCCCTTTGAGAGATTTCTCTCATTCTTGCATCTACAAATATAACACTTTCAACAAATGAAGGACAGTAAGAAGGCAAGAAATAAACATGACTCCTTTATTGGTTTGGATATTTTTAGACAGAGAAACATGCTATTTAATATTTAGGAAATACTATAGAAAAGAAAGGTGCCTTTGCACTACTGTAGAGCTTTCCATAAAACAGTGTAAGGAAGTTAGGAAAGAATTTGATGAACAACTCTGAGCTTAGCATTTTTTGGTACTTCAGTATAATTTATTGCCTCTTAAGAAGTGGTTTGAGCAGACTCTGCTCAAGTCAATGCAGGGAAAGTATATGATGCAGTCACCTAGTGGAACACAGCACAATGGAATGGGAGCCAAAGGTTAAAAAGACAGCACGAAATGTTTAACGAAGACAATATTCAGCAAGCTGTGTAGATACACCAGCTTTCCCCACTCTGCAGGATTTTTCAAAAGGTCTGGGGATCCTGGACTAAGGCACTGCAGATGTGCAGGCATGTTCAATCAGGAATTACTGGGTGAGATTCAGTTTTGGAGGCTGCAGTCAGCCTCAAAAATCCATTCTCATCACTTTTGGGTAGAAAACAAGAACTACTTGATTGTGTCCTTTGATTTCAGCTTGGGTAGTGTCACTGGAGGGCAGAGCAGGTTGGGCATCTTCCTTCCTCTCTGCAGGGATGCATCCCTGCCCCTGGATTTCTGAACATACAGGAGCGTGTTTAAGCCTCTGCATAATGGTGGAGCAGTGTCTGGGGTTTGTCCTTACTGTCTGTGGCAACAGACACCTTTGTGCACTGACAAGACTGCATGGAACGGCAGTGGGATCCTCCAAGGAAAAGGCACAGCACAAAGCCTGCTCAAGAACAGCCTGTCCAGGTGATACAACTGCTGGTTCCTGTGATAACTGGGGCGTCAGCAGGCAGGTTTTTGTAGTTATAGTTATTCCCAGTGAAGAGTTCTTTCCCTCCCACTGCGCATCAAGCTACAGGGTTTAACTGGTGTTAGCCTTTATTCAGCTGTTTGAAATGTAGTGAGCAATGTTGCTTTGCTTCTCCCCTCTGCCACTGCTTGCCTCCCTGAGGGGAATATTTTGGCTGTCTTCACATCTGAATATGTGTTTGGCAATTTGGATGAGTCAAGGTAATGAATTGTCTCATTCTCATTGCAAATTCCGCTAGAGTTATTTGGCTTCATAGTTATTTCCATCTCCATGTCATCACTGTAGAACACCAACCTGTCCTCAGCAGTGGTTCTAACCGTCCTGTGGCTGGTCCTCCTCAGCATGAGCTGCTCCTCATGGGAACCGACAGCTGTTCTGAAAGTCTCACAGAGTTCAACTTGGGCACAATCACTGTGTACCCATGAGAATTCAGTTTTTACCCTTGGGAATTGTAACATCAACCAAAGCACGAAGCATAAACAACAGGAGGAGGATGGACACCAGCAGGAGGGAGTAAAAACTGGCTGATATGTAGCAAAAACGTACACTATTATAGACAACCAATAATATTGTGTTATAGTTGTAGTTAAGCAATAGCAAATGGACATGTAACACAAATGCTAAGAAATTGTATAAAAGAGGCTACATGTTATTAAAGAAAAGATTTTGCCCGGAGCAGTTGGTGTGTGTGTATGCATTGTGATTGTGTCAACAGCGACATCTGGTGACCCCGACGCGATCCATCTGCTCTGGGGGGGCTGCCTAAGAGCAGCCCAGGGGCTGTGTAACAGTGGCCTAGGCTACAGGCGAGCACGGTGGAGATGGCACCCAGCGGAGTCAGTCCAGACCAGAAATTGCAACCTTTTATGGTGAGCCGCTGGGGACAGACCATGGGAGCTCATGTCTCCCCGGAATAAAAGGCCCTGTTGCTGTGGTGTAAAAGCCAGGGCTTGGAAGCTACCTCTGAAAATGCATTTAGCGTGAAAACCTGGGAAGGAGTCGCACAGCTTATTTTTGACACTGCTTCCCAAGGCAATGAGACTGCCAGAAATTTGACGATTATCTGGAGGGTGGTGCTGGAGACTTTAAAATCTGTGAAAAGGGAGCGGGACTTAGAACTGCGGAACTCTGCGGACATGGGAGGCCAAAGCGAGGTGGAGGGGCAGATGGAAAAGGCAGGCGGCTCCACATTGGTACAAACAGATAAAAACAGTGGCGGGGCNGTCGTTTAATGGAGCACTGCTCGAGTTTGCTCTTGAGTCTTGTGTTGAACCACCTGGCTGCATGCCACCTACAAACCCTAGAGTAGACTGCCCTACCTCCCCTGCTCCTGGAAATCCGCTTTGTCTACCCTTGCCTGCGGATGAGTGGAATGGTGATGAAAATGAGCCCAGGCTCCCCTTGCTCCCAGTGTTCTGGGTGTGGCTGTTCCACTGGTGCGACCGAAGCGGCCCGGGGAGCCCCCTCCGCTCCTAGACTTGCCAGAACCAGGCATGGGAGGCAGCTACAAAGGGAGACAAAATAGCCACAAAATCACTAATGGCTTGGCACTCGGTTCAGGACTCGTTACTGCAATTAAAAATCAATAGAGAAGCAGCGGCTGCTGCTGCAGCCATCACCTCCACAGTCAGCCCCCCGCTCTGGCTGCGGCCACTTCCCCTTCACCTCCTCCTTCTCCCGTAACTGCTTCTATGCAGGATCCCACTTCTACGCTGCCTGTGGGCTGCATAGCCCCCCCTTGCCAAGAGTTACATGGAAGTGAAGAGATAAAATGACCTAAAAGAGGACTGTATATTTGCATTCCACTTCATAGTTATTGAAAGCCTGATTGGACTGACTTAATACTGATTCTTGACTCTGTTAGAAACCTGTATACCAGGAAAAGTATTTACAATCTCGTTGCCCTCAGAGCATTACTTATCGTTATGTAGCCCCTCGGAAAGTTTGGTAGAATCCTCCTTGGAAATAGCAATTAGCTCTAAAACCTGACATTAACACATTGCATGATTTACGAGGGTTGCTGGGTGAGGCCCATGCTAGGTTTTAGCCGTTCATCAATCAAGCATTCTTTTCCTCACTGCCTCATTACTGTTATCTTGGAGGTTATTTATGATTCTCCACTGCAGAGGCAGACAGACTTGCACTGGCTTTGACAATTAGTTTTATTGTGGATATTTCATTATGGACAAATATGTAGCAGCATTTCAAATAAGTACAACTATTTAGTGGTGCAAGTGTAGTTGTTCTCCTTTGCCACTTACAAATTTAAATTGGACTTGATATCAAAACAGTTTAAGTACTGTAACGGACCAGGAAAGTGACTAAAAGTGACACCACCTTACAAAACGGATTTGCCCTAGGAGTATGTGTTAGCTGCTCAGTGGCTGAGTTTCTAATATTTTCTATTGTTATGGGCAAAGAAAAACAGTGGAGTAAATGGTAGCACACTCATTTAGAATCATCTGAAACCAAGGCTTTGTATCTGTTTATATATAGACACATGTCAGTTTTATACACTCACTGACCTAGCAGAGTTGCATGTGCAAAACTCAGAGCAGTATTATACGACTACGCCCTCGGTATTTTATCTTTACCTTTAATAGTCCAAGGTCAAATCTACCATACTGACAATCACAAAAGACCTGTCTTGCCATCTGCGTCACTGTGTATCACCAAGCCGAAGAGGGTGGTGGGGAGGAGACAGGCGAGCCCTGGCACCGGCCCCCACACTCCACTTGGGAGGCTCGAACACCTGCACTGTGCAGGGAGGGCCTGGGGGACCCATGCAGGGCTATGCAGCTCCATCCCTGCATATTTTTTCAAAGTGCCTTTTTAATTAATGAAAACCTAGTTGCAGGGAATTTGTTCCACTCGAAGAAGAGGAAGGTTCAGCTTCCAGCTTCCGCCCTGCTCTTCCTCTCCCTTCCTGTGTTCGCAGTGTGGAAATGGTTGCCACTAAACTGAAGCCTGTAAATCCACATTTGATAAGGGTGGTGACCCACTCGCCCCACAGCAAGTTCTGACTCACAGCTTGTTAACGACTTAAGCACATCCACAATATTCTTCCGCACATCTGGGAAATTACCAGAGACTTAACGACTCTACTGTGCCTTGTAAAGCTGCACCTTGAAAGACCCTAACAGATTTATGCTTATACCAGAAAACTACTGAAAGACATACAGTGTTGTCTTTTTTTTGAGTACAGCAGCAAATTGGAGAATCCTGCAAAATTGTGCTTATACCAGAAAAGTCCTGACTGTGAATGGATATTTTCAATAATGTTTATAGTTACCATGAGCTATTCTCACAACTAAATTATGTAAAATAACAATTTATTTGCCACACCTTTGTAATTTCTTCAGTAAATCCATGTTGCTGCTATTTCATTTATGAATCAGTTGTTTGCTTGCATATTGTTCATTGTGTTTACCTATTGTACGACAAATTTCAGTAGCTTTCTTGTAATAGTGAAGTCAGAATGAGTTGCATCCTGTTGTATCTGAAACTCTTAAGGAAACACTCTCAATTCTGACCTTAGTTTTGTATCGTTTAAGTGATGTTAAGGCTAAGCTCTTTTAATTTTAAGTGTTGTTAAATTTATGCCATATCAGGTTTAAGTTCTGTCAAGTTGCAGTTCTGTTACATTTAAGTTCTGTTAGGCTTAAGTTCTGTTGAGTTTAATTTCTGTTAAGTTCAAGTTATATTCCGATTAATTTCTGTTCACTTTCAGTGATGTTAACTTTAAGTTCTGTTTGGTTTTCTGTCTGTTACGTTTAAGTGACATTAAGTTTGAGTGAAGTTAAGTTTAAGTTCTGCTGAAATACGTTCATCTAAATTGAAACATGCAGTTCTTTTGTTATAGAGGTAAGATTGAACTGATTGAAACAATTATGATGAAGAATTGGTAAGCTACTGTTTTAGAATATAAGATAGTAAGTTGTGAAACTATGCAACGGTGCAGTTTGTTAGATCCTTAACTTCATTGAAAATTCTATGGGTATAAATGTTTTGCATTGGTCACTTGAGATAATTATTCATAACAATCTTTGCTGTTTTATCTTCACAGGTAGCAGACAAGGATAAGTAACAATTCCAAGTTATGGATATTATAATTTGTATGCTGTTTAGTGTTTTCTTGCTTGCTTTTATTGTATTTTATTGTTGTATACACATAGATGTTTGAAGAAATATAATCTCGATTTCTTAGATCAGTTACTGTTGCTGTATTAATGATTCTGGATACGTTCTTAATGTCATAACATGAACTCACTTTTTATAAAGAGAATTATCCATAAAATATTATTTGATGTTATACGTATGCATTTCTTTGGTTGTTTGCAGTTCGTGGTACCATTGACTACTTAGCTAAAGATGAATGACAAAGCTGACTGCTTTACAGACTTTCGCATACCATTGTCTAGCTATCTGCAAGATGTATCATTTTCAGAAACTTTCCTGACTGCTATTAATAGAGGCTTGTTTCTAGGATATGTTAGGGAAACCCTTCCAGTTAAGACCTTGGCTCTGGCCAAGCCCTGGCCCTACCTGGTCAGGGGTATGCCTACAGCCCCAGGTGTTTCTGCACTAAAAATGTAGTGGAGTCACATTGACTTGCTGATTTGGACTTATGGAAGCTGGTTTCCCTTTTGAGGTATGCTTGGAAGCCTCGCTCAGGGAGGTTTTCTGGGTCCTCATTGTGGAAAGGGGTTCGCCAGCTACTGCAGACTCCGGGTGATGGTACAGTATTTAGGCAATTGAGGGTGTATTGCTCTAAGCCACTATCTGTTCTCTTGTGTGCTAATGGTTGTGGGTATTACCTTGCTTATTTTTGCTTTGTGTGAGTTTATTGCTTTATTACATAAATTGTCTTACTTTTATGTTGCTTTCATGTTCATAGTGACAGATGTGCGTATTATAATCATAAAAAAGAAAAAAACAAAGGGGGGATATGGCTCCTCAGGAACACTTAGATAATGCAATATTTGCACTAAACCTTTTGCAGGCAGATCATCAATTTTGATCCCCAGCAGAGCGATACTGGTCTGAAGATCTGCGTGTGTGAAACCAGCTTCTTAAGGGTTTTATGTAAGGATCCACAACTGGGTGTGCAATGGAAAGGTCTAGTTGAGTTACTAACCTAGGACAGAAGGTATGCATGTGTTTTATTGCCAACAGGTCTAAAGTGGTTACCTGCTTGACTGGACAAACACTGATCGCTGTCTCTGTACCGTGGACGGAGTTAGAAAAAGAACAACACAAAGTCCAAGTCCAGGGAGAAAAAACCATCCATTTATTAATTAATGTGACCTTTTATAAGGTCATTCGCAAAGATGGCAGGAGGCCATTGGTCCTTCGACCAGCCACCCTTCAGCATGATTGGCTGAGACTCTACAACACTTGTTTCAAAATATTTTTCTCAAAGAACCATAACAAAGTTTGGGAACTAAGATGCAGGTGTTAGAGAACTCGTTTACAAAAACCATCTCACTGTTTTTCATAGCTTGCATGAGAAAGACAGAGTTCTCAGAGAATGCTGCAGAAAGCTGGAAAATTTCTCTGCTAAGAGCTTTTCATCATCCACAATTGCCTCTGAGAAAACAAGGCCCAGTGAGAGGAAAAATGACCTATTCACCATCCAGTCCTCATGGCCAAAGCAGGAGCAGAGAAAGACATTGGATAATGTTAAAGTCAGCATTTTCAGCTAATGGACTCCCTCCTGCCTAAACAGCATAGCCCCTGAGCTCCAGCCATACGAGCTTTGGAACAGTAGCCATTTACTCCCAAGTGTAGAAGAAGAAGCTCTCTCTCTAGGGAACACTGGACACCACCTTTTGTTTTCCCATTGTGGTGGTTTGAACCTGAGTTGCTGGACAGTCATTTAGACCAATAACGCTTCTTGAAATTTATATATTTAAACTGTGTGGAGACATGGGAACTTCCCTTTTGCGTTTGAGCCTCCTGCGGGAAGGGGTGGATAATGGGCCCCAGGCTCCATCTCTTGGAGCGGCCCCGGGCCTCCCCTCCCCTGGCACCGGGACACGGGTCCCCGGGTAGTTGCGGGAGAACCCCCTCAGAGCCGCGGGCAGCTAAGGAACAACCATTGGGCTGCTGCACAGNAGGAACAACCATTGGGCTGCTGCAGAGCCGATACCACCCGGCACGGCTTCTGGGGACTGGAGAGCCTCCCTCCCCTCCCCGCCCCACCACACGGCCCCACGCAGATCCAGCAGGAGCCGACAGAGCTTTCTG
>VZRQ01007848.1:397912-408056 GCA_013397975.1 Machaerirhynchus nigripectus | reverse complement strand
CCCCGCTCGGCCGGCACCGTTCCGGGGCGAGCTCCCATCCCCATCTCTGCCCGGCACCGCTCCGGGGCGAGCCCTGGCCCCATCCCTGGCCGGCACCGCACCAGGGCGAACCCCCGTCCCCGCTTGGCCCCACTCCGGGGCGAGCCCCATCCCCGGTCCCGCCGGTCCCCGCGGCGGGGCCGTGCCTTGTCCCGGCTGGGGCAGAGAGGCCCCTCTGGTGAGCGTGGCTAGCCCCGCTGGGGGCTTTCATCCCTCAGGGTTGGGACTGGACAGTTGGGAGCCTCAGCCCTGCTCCCCGCTCCCAGCAGGATCTCGGGTGCGGAGGCAGAAGCACGGCTGAGCCTGCCCTTTCCCGTGTTTTCCTCAGAGCGATTCCCGAGGGAGCAATGGGGCCTGTGACCGGACGGGGCGGCTCTACCTGTACCACTACAACGAGGAGCAGCCGTACATCCCGCTGACCGAGATCCAGCGCATCGACACGGCTGCCATCCTGGACATCAAATGGTAACGCCGGCCCAGCCAGGCTTGGTGCCACAGCAGCGGGCTCTGCTCCTCTGGGGATCCTTTTTTGGCATGGCAGCAGCAGCAGTAGTTACCAGTGGAACAGCTCCTGACTTCTTGGAGGGAAATACTTTCCGGTTTGTTCCAATGAGCAAAGACTGCCTTGTTTCTGTTTTGCACTTTTTGCTCACTTGTGAGTGGCTGGTCATGACTTTGTCCCTCATTTATTTATATAATAACATATAGTACATCTCCCCTGTACAGAATCCCCTCCTCGCAGGTGTGTGGGAACTTGAGGAGCCTTTGATTTTCTTAAAGCGAGATTTTTTTGGTCACCTACCTTCTCCTTGTGCATGTTGGAATGAAAGTTATGGCTTTGCTGTCTTCAAGAAAGATGGACACTGGAGATTTGTTTATCTTGATCTTTTAGGTGCCACATTCCTGTTGCAGAACATCCCATGGTTGGCATCGCAAACTCCTCAGGTGCCGTGGAATTTTGCCACCTGACTGGAAGTGAGGTGGGTGGATGCAATGCCTGCTGCTGCTGAAGCTGGTTTTAACCCATGTTTGATGCATCTCTACATTTACTAGCAGTGTGCATAGGCTTGCAGGAAAGCTGGGTGGTTTCCATGGCCTCCTCAGCAGGCTTAGCTTTTTAAGTGTTTCTTTTGTATTCTGATAATGTTTGTCACAAATTCTATTAACTTGTTCATGGCACCAGAGAGTTGGGCTGGGCTCTGCTCACCTGCAAAGTGGGGGAGGAGAGGCAAGAGGGGAGCAGGAGCAAACCCTGAAAACAAGTATGAACTAACTGGGAAACATCAGAAGGCACAAAGTTGGTAAAAGCAGGGAGGATTTTTGGAGTGGGGTTTCTTTCGGTGGTGAGAGAGGAGATGGATCAGAGCCATTCTCACAGAGCAAAGAAAGCAGAGGCCAGTCTGTAAGGGAGTTCAGCAGTCAGGTTGTCACTTCTCCTGCACTTCATTGCTCCCAGAGAGGAAGCAGAGTTTAAGGGAGGTTTGGTGGGAGATGAGCAGCAGAAGGGTGGGATCCTGTGTGTGCACATTTGCCCCTCAGCCAGCACTGGGGGATTGTACAATGCTGTGGGACATTTCATTGCTTCTTTAGTGTGGAACCCTCATTTGCTCATCAGTCTCTGGAAAACCTGCCGTGGGAAGCAGTGCACCTGTCGTTATGTGCCTGCTGTCTTCTCAGTCTTAATCCATTCCTTTTGTTTCCAGTAGAAGAACAGCTGCATGTTGGAGCCACGCTTCAGGGTGGATCTTGGGGCACAGCGACTGGCCTTGTCCTTGGACTGGTCCACTGGACGAGAGCAATGGTGAGGATGGGAGATGGAGGCTGGGGTCCAGTGTGTGTGGGACAACTTTCAGGAGAAGTTGAGGACTTGGATGAAGGAGTCTTTAGTGGTTTTGACTTTCTTGATCCCAGCTGTCTCCCTAGCTCTGCTCCAGAAGTTGCTGTTTCCAAAGCAAAAGTAACAGGAACACAAACACTGTGGCCACTGGAACAGGAGCAGAGACTAAATCAACAACAAATGTGAGGTTGTGTTCTGGGGAATGGCAGCAGGTGAGCCAGGGATGTGTCTTCTGCTGCCTTTGTTAAAAGCAAAGACCAGAGTGGGATGCAGATGGAGCCGCTGGTTCCAACTCTGCTCTTAGAACAGCTTAAATTTTGGTGTGAAGTTCTCCTTAAGATTTGCTAATAATAGCACATGTAGGAAGTTTAATGATGGGTTAGTGAGAAACAGGAGAGAATTGATTTGGAAGCGGCTTCTTCCTCTCTCAAGCACTCATACGTGAGATTTCAGAAGTGGCACTGCTGCATGAAATAACCTGAATTAGCTGTACCTTGAAAGAGGAGGGTCAATGTGTTTTTTAGGTGCAGATGAAGAGTGATGTCTTTGGTGTGAGGCTGGAAACCAGGGGGATCAGGCAGTCATTGCTTAATGCTGTAGGGCAAATTTGCTAATTATAACTGTTTCTGTGCATGCTGTTTAATGAGTAAGTAGAACTGCCAGTTAGATTTTCTGCTTACATTCCCTCTTCTTGTCTATGTCCTTCCCAATAAAGATTGTTGCCATGATGAAAAGCCCCTTTAAAGCCTATCATTGTTGTCACTCAAGAGACCAATAACTTCTCCTAGAAGCCAAATGTACATTGTTCACATCTCTGCAGAAAGGGGGTGGCCCTGTATCTCTTATGTGGGAATTTGGGAGATTCAGTGTGGCTGAATAATTTGACGCAGAACTGGAAAGAAGCCTCAGGCCACCAAAGCAGTGCCTGCAGTTGCAGGTAACCAAACAGAAGGGACCTAGTTCATGTCAGGGAATGTCAGAAAATCTGTGCACGGGGAATTGCAAAACATTGCCAGTGCTCCAAGGTCATTGTGTCTAGAAACTGTAACTGTGCTGTGGCACAGGAAGAGAGCAGGAAAGGCCAGGATCAGCCAGTGCTTTGGGTTTCAGTGATAGCAAGGAAATAAAATACCTCTTTGTACTCCAGGAGAGGGAAGAGGCTCTGAAAGGGCATTGTCAGTCTGACTTGGAGGAAAAAAAAATCTCTTTTCACATGGAATTTGTTCACTGATATAATGTGAAGCACGTAAGTCAAGTTTTGCGTCTCTGAGAAAGACAAGAGCCAGGGGTGGTTCTTTCCCTGACGTGGGTGTGAGTGGTTGCTCCCTGTGAGAACAGGGAGTGGTGGGCACTGGGGTAGGTGATTTAAGATGGGATGGGCTGAAGCTGAAAAAAATTGTATGAATGTGTCATTCCTGCCACCATGCTGCCAGTCTCTGTCAGTGTTTAGTTGAATCAAAATATTTGATTGTTGCAGTAATTCCTGATGTTTTCTGTGTACCCCGCTGTAGTGGATGTCCTTTGAGAGTGATCAGCAGTGATTCAGAGGGGAAGCTGAATCTTTTCTCCATAGATGAATCTGCTCCTTCTGTGCATGTCCTGAACCAGTGGGAAGCTCACAAATTTGAGGCCTGGATTGCTGCTTTTAATTACTGGGACACTGATATTGTGTATTCAGGTCTGTATGGGCTGGGAATCTCCTTTGGGGCTGTTGGGGAGGGGACCCCTTGTTTAGGGATGTGTTCCTTGGGATTTTACTTTCCAGGGTTGGGTATGCTGCTTGCATCACCTCTTAAAAGAGTTGGGGCCTCTGCTTAGGGGTGAAAGGCTTCTTGATGGTGGGAAGTGGTTGGAGTTAATTAGGAGAAGCTGTACCCTGTAAACTGTACTTCAGGTGGCTGTTGGCAAAAAAGATGATAATCTCTTGCAGTATGCAAAGAGCCAGAGAGCTGTTTGAGTCCAGTCTTTATGACTTCCAGTGTTTTTTCTTACCCAAGTGAGGGTATTGGTAACACACGTGTTTTCTATGGTGATGGGTACTGCGAGCCTCAGTGTGCTTCCTGGCGTGTTTGTTACATTCTGTGAGACCCCAGGGCTGGAAAGCATCAGCTCTGTATCACAGACTGCCCTGAGTAGGAAGGGACCACCAAGATCATCAATCCAGCCCCTGTCCCTGCCCAGACACCCCAACAGCCCCACCCTGGGCATCCCCAGCAGCACTGTCCCAACGCTCCTGGAGCTCTGGCAGCCTCGGGGCCGTGCCCATTCCCTGGGGAGCCTGGGCAGTGCCCAGCACCCTCTGGGGGAAGACCCTTTCCTTGATCTCCATCCTGAGCCTGCCCTGACACAGCTCGAGCTGTTCCCTGGGTCCTGTCCTGGTCCTGGAGGGCAGGGGTGGGAGCTGCCCCTCAGGAGGAGGCTGCAGACTCTGCACTGCTTTGCCCATGCTCAGGGCTGGTGCTGAGGATCAGTGTTTTGTCCCTGGGCAGGAGGGGATGACAGCCTGCTCAAGGGCTGGGACACCAGGTGCAGTCCGGAGGCTCCAGTCTTCACCAGCAGGAGGTAAGTGAGCCGTGTCCACACCCAGCCCTCCAGCAGTGGGATGGGAACACCCCTTGCTGCTGTGCTCCTTCCCAAGCCATTGAATTCGGAGATGTGCAGTGACAGTGGATCCTGGTTCTGCCTCCCTTGGGAAATGGAGGCATCCATTAGTTTTTTTCATCAGGACAACTTCAGGTGGAAACTTTCTTCTCCATGTCCTTCAACACAAGAAACCAAGTGCTTACTTGCACAGGTGAAGAGGGTGGTAGTTTCTTTCTAAAAAGGATCCTGATTTATACTTTCTACTTTTGCACTTTTTGTGTGTGTTCAATTTGGATATATTATTATGGAATGTTTTTCAGAAAATATTTTGTTCTCCACTATTTAGTTATTTGAAATTATCTCTTTTTGTATCTTATTTTAAAATACGGTTAAAACAATATACACAGCTCTCCAGTGGAATTCTAAATGTAAACTTAAATTACACTGGGGACTATTGCTATGGAAATATTAATTCTGGGAGTAAAGTCTCCTGGGAATGGAGTTGTTCTGCTGGAATTCTTAGGGCCTTCGAACAGCAGTTCATGGGGTAGATATTACTAGAAAATACTTGTGCTGAGAGATGGTGTGAATAGAAGTTTGTCCCTGGGAAGGCTGTTGGACTGTGTAGATGGAACTCTGCTTGGGTGGGTCACTGGGCTGAAATTTGGAGCTTACCTCTCTTGAGACACCTGGATGAAATAATGTGGACTTAAAATCCTCGAAATTCAAGGAAGCCCTTCTCGAATTGCTGTCTCTTCCCTCTGCAGACATTCCATGGGTGTGTGCAGCATTCAGTGCAGTCCCCACCGGGAGCATCTTCTGGCCACAGGCAGGTGAGTTCCTTCCAGCTGCTCTCCCCTGGCGTGACCAACCTCCTCTGTTACCTGAACGTGCTGCTGCCTCTTCAGAAATTGTGTGGTGCAGAGCATGTGGTCTTTCCTACCTTCCCTCTGTGCCCTGACTTGGCTGTGCTGCTTTTCTGTGTGTGTGGTGTGTCCCCAGCTACGACGAGCATGTGCTGCTGTGGGACACCAGGAACATGAAGCAGCCGCTGGCTGACACCCACGTGGAAGGCGGGGTTTGGAGGCTGAAGTGGCATCCCACGTGTGATTTCGTGCTCTTGGCAGCCTGCATGCAGAGTGGCTTCAAGATCCTCGACTGCCGTGGGAGCCTGGGTGAGTGTGCAGAGAACAGAGGTGCTCCGGGGCTGCTCTGCTGCTCTCCTTTGCTGCCTCCAGGTTAATGGGGAGCTCCAGGTCTGACCCTGCTGGAAGGATTGAGATGGTGTTAATAACCATAGACTTCTGTTCCAATCTGAGGTAACTCTTCCAGATTTTCCACATCCGTGCACTGTTGGCCTGCTCGCTTGTGCCAAGGGTCTGTCACTATTCCTGTGTAAATCTCTCATAACTTCTTTTCTGGGAAGAAAGCCTTTGTTTGGTGTGAGGGCACAACCATTCTGGGTTTGTGTTCATTGTGATGGTTCAGAGAGGTTCTTCTGACTGTCAGGTGGTGCTTCCCTGTTAGCAGGAGTTACTGACCTGCTGGGGAGTCAGTTACTGCCTCAGGAAGGAAGTGCTTTGCAGCCTGGTTAATCCAGAATAACACGAATAAGCCCTTCATGTGAATCACTAGGTACTTCCATGGTGGAAAAGCTGTTTGCATTCACATTACAAATGCAGTCTGACAGAGGATGGTTAGCTTCCTGGGTTCTTCAGACTTTGGGCAGATCCACAGCTTAGGAAGTGAGGGTAGCATTTCTCCTATGTGGGGAAGGAAGGAACCTGATGGCCACTTACTGTCAGAGTCAAATGCTGAAAGCTGCCAGGAAGAACATCTGCAGTGTATTAATAACCAGGACCTGGCAATCCCCCAGGTGTGTTCATGGGTCAGTGAAGGTTGTGGTATGATCAATCTGTCTTGAGCCTTTGTAGGTACTTTGAATAATGATGCTCTTAAACCTCATGCATGTTAAACCCTCTTCTCATGTGCTGCTGACCCAGGGAGAATCAAGGCCACTGAGAGGTGGCTGAAAAATGGTCAGTACCTCATTCCTCCTGGAATGCTTCACTCTGGTGAAGAAGGCAATAACCAGAGAACTCTTCCCATTGTACACAGCCAATGCTGGAATGGCTGCTGAACACTCTGCCACAACCCACAACTTGATTTTTAAGTAATTCCGTTTCTCTTTTTTTTTTTTTAAGCGGAAAACACAGAGGAATGCATCATCCTGTCATCCTATGTCCTGCACAATTCCTTGGCCTATGGGGCTGACTGGTCAAGGCTCTGCCCGAGGGATTCCTTGCCTGCAACCCAGGACCTTGCTGCTGCATGCCAGCCTTCGGAGGAGCTCATGGGAGCATCAGGGGAAGGAGATGAGAAGCTGAATTTGCAGGTCCAGAACCTGAAGATAATTTATGAGTCTCCTACAGCTACTTTCGATGTAATCCTGGATGAGGAGAGTGAAAGCCCTGCTGTGGCACTCACAGCAGGGGCAGGGCCAAAGCTGGCTGGGGATCCTGGACTGGTCAGGGGCTCTGGTTTAAAGGGAAGTTTAGATTTGGCTGCCCAAGGGGCAGATTCCGGGTCAGCCAGCAGCTCTGACTCAGGAGCCAAGAGACCCAATGGAATGGGCCTGGACAGAGGCAGTGACTCACCCAGGTCTCCAGACAGCCCCAAAGAAATGAGCATTGTAGCCACTTGTTCTTTCTATGACAACATCCTCCATGTCTGGAAGTGGGAGATGAGCCTGGTGACCCCTCCGGATGTGCCAAGTCCTAGATCTCCATCTGAAAGAACAGCTGAAAGTTTGCATTGACCAGTCCCAAGGGAAGAGGGAGGAAAACTGAAGTGAAAATGACAGCTGAATTTAATGCCATAACTTCTGTTGGGCTTTCCCAGTCTTACTGCTGAGCTTGGGAGTCCTTCAAGGCCAACACTGATGGAATTCCTGGTGTTTTATTTTCAGCAGAGGGAAGCCTTTGCTTAGAGGCCTGTGGTCATGCCCAGACAGGTTTATTTAGTTTTCCCCTTAATGCCCTAGTTCCAAGTGGAACAGCCCTCCTCTCACAGGCTGCTGCTTTGTACCTCAGATTTGAATCCTTTCAAGGCTGGTTTGCATTTCACAATGGATCTGTTAAGCCCGTTCTCCTTCCCTCACAAACCAGGCTTTGCAGTGCTACTGTGCAAACCCAGTAAGTGATCAGAAGGTTCCCTGAATGTCTCAGAAAAGCCCCCGAGCAGAGGCTTGGCTGTGTGATGTGTGTGTCTCTGGAGAAGAGCTCAGACAGGCCAGATGCAGTGCAATGTGCTCACAGTGATGTTTAATAGAAGTTCTGGTTCAGAAGGTAGTGCAGACTGCCTGGTGTGATAGGAAGTGCTGCGGGATCCTCCTTGAGAGGATCCTGGTGCTTTTCCATCATTTTCCATCAGACTCATCACCTGATTGCAGACTCCTTCATCATTCCCAGCAGAGCACACCTGGTTCAGATAAATCCTTTAGTGACCCCACCATGTTTTAGTGCCACTCAACCACCCCCCCATGGCCTCTCAGTACCCAGCTTGTTTTCTGCTTTCCACAGAGCCACATTCAGGTCCAAAGTCAAGCTCAGCTTTTAAAAGGTGAACAGCTTTAAGATCAAAACCTCCAAAAAGTGTAAGTGGTGTTTCCTGACATCTTTTTAAGTTTAAAGTAAGTACAGAAACCAAAATCTTAACAGCATTGCCCTAACTACCTCCAGGAATGGCTGCAGGATTTCTCATGGTTGCTCCATTAGCGCTCTTTTTTTCACTGTGAAATATCAGCAAAACACCCTTTCTGGAACATTTTCTGTATTCCTAGAAACAAAAAACCAGCTTAAACTAGATAAGTAACTTTTAGCTTGCATGATTTGTCTTTGAGGGTCCTAAAGAATGAGTTGTTTGGAGGGAAAGAAACACCAGCAACAGGTCTTTGTGTAACAGTGCTGCAACTAAACGAGGTCCAGCAGATGAGAACTTTGCTGCTTTGAAACCCCCTTCTCAAGGGTGAATGTGTATTTTAGCAAACATTCTTGAACACTGTTACATGAAGATTCGTATTAGTAATGAAAACAAGAGCTTTTGCTAAAGAAAAAACATGCTATTTTTGGATGTTTCTAAAATAAAACCACTATAACTGATTTATCTTTTTTCTTTTGTTGTTTTGAGTTTAAAAAACCAAATGACTCGGCAGTCCTCCTGAGGACCTCCTGCTCTGGCCTGGGATGGCTCAGGCTCCAAGGGGTGAATGTTCCTTGGGAGTCAGAGTGGACAATCCCATTTCCTGGGAACACCGAGGGTGTGTCCCTGTATCTGCTGATGACTCTGTTTTAAAGGTTGTAATGCCTTTTATTGCCCTGTGAGATCGGCAGGAAACAGCCCGAGGGCAGTGAAGCTGGACTGGTGTCACCGGCTGGGACCAGCCTGGTTTAGGCTTCAGGCCAGTCCTTGCTTTGCTTTGAGAAATGAGGAGAGCCAGTTATTACCTGCCTTCACGCGGGCCGTGAGGCTAGTGCCGAATTGATTTTTTTGCCTTATTTCTTTTACATATTCTCTGTATTCTTCACACATATAAAAATGAATTCGGCATCATGGCAAGTGATGTGGTCAAGACCAAGCTGGAATTGGCATCATCGGGCACAGGATCTCCTTCTGTGATTTGGGGCTGCAGCACCCCCACTCCATCACAGCCCTGCCCAGCCCCGAAAATGTGGGGGCTTTAACCACCACCTTCAGGACTCATCTGTCAGCCCTTATTACAGACTGAGTGCTCACACGACCATCCACTAAACATGCTTCCTTCTCCCTAAGTGAGCGTTTTCCATCTTAATTTAATTCTTAAAGTTTGATTCTTAAAGTTTGATTCTTAATCTTTGCAGTACTTTGTATTTAGAAACGTCATGGACCCCTCACCCTTAGAAGCCCCAGAGAGGGC
The DNA here is from genome assembly GCA_013397975.1 of Machaerirhynchus nigripectus. Lineage (NCBI taxonomy): Eukaryota > Metazoa > Chordata > Aves > Passeriformes > Dicruridae > Machaerirhynchus > Machaerirhynchus nigripectus. Next base: position 398,643 of record VZRQ01007848.1, on the reverse strand, counting down.
TGTGCTCTCCAGGCACAACTATCTCCCAGAGGAATTACCAATCATGGATGGGAAATCAAACCGCAGATTCTTCCCCAGGACTTAAATTAGATATTACAGAAGAACAAGGTAGAAGGATTTGCTTTAATGTTCAGTGACAGAGCCTGTCCCGCGTTGGCCGGTGGTATCACTGCCCGCTCCCTACCGCACGTAGTTCTTGGGGAAGAGCTGGAAGAGCTTGCCCTCCTGCGTGGGCTCGAAGCCGTACTTCTCCAGGTTGCTGGGGTCGAATGTGCCGTCCTTCACGTCCTTCTCGATGCGCGGAGCCACCACCTCGTCGAAGAGCTGCTTGGCCGTCATGGGCGGCTCAGAGCCCTCGGGGGCGCGGTAGGACACGTAGGGCCGCAGCTTGAAGCCCGTCAGGTCGGGCACGACGAACTCGGGCACCATCTCCTTGACGAGGAGGAACTTCTTGTTGCGGGTGAGCACCCCCAGCTTCTTGGCGCCGCGGCCCTTGTTGTGGCTCCGGGGGCCGCGCTTGCTGGTGAACGGCGACACGCGGTCGGCGCCGCGCACCAGCCCGCGGACCAGCTGGGTCAGCAGCCCCATGCCGGGCACCGAGGAATCAGCGAAGCCGGAGCGAGTCCCGGAGAGCACCCGGGGGGGCTCAGCGGAGGCGGAGCCGGTCCCGGAGGGCACCGAGGACGGCCCGAAGCGCGCCGGGGCCGGGTCCCCCTCACAACCCGGAGCGG